>JAULJZ010021988.1:0-15654 GCA_032270985.1 Heliamphora pulchella
GAGGTACTCTTCTAGTCTTTAGATCATGGGCCAGTATTCTCATCGACACGGGAGCATCACATTCTTTTATCTCTTCTTCTTTTGCATCTGCATTGGGGTTACAGATAGATTCGTTGGGTAGTGCATTGAGCGTAGAGACCCTAGTTAGTGGGAATGTGATGTTGAGCAGAGTTTGTAGATCCTGTGAGTTAGGAGTCGGCAGTTATTGTTTAGAGTTTGATTTTATCATTCTAGACCTGACCACGTTTGATGTCATCCTAGGGATGGACTGGCTGACTGCCTACCGTGCCGTTATAGATTGTGAGCGGCGGAGAGTGTCGATCTGTACGCCAGAGGGTGACTGCTTCTATCTTGTGGGTGATCGAGATGAGAGCTTGGTGTCTATGCCCGGTGTCGATCGGATTCGAGGGAACTTGGGTTTCCTTATTTCTACGCTCAGGTTGGATGAGTTTGGTGAGGTTCGAGGGGAGCTACCCCCTGTGGTTTGTGACTACCCAGATGTTTTCCCAGATGATCTGTTTGTGTTACCACTGAGCCGAGATGTGGAGTTCTCCATTGATCTTGTTCCGGGAGCTGCTTCTATCTCTATGCCATTGTACTGCTTTGCACCGACTGAGTTACGAGAACTTAAGGTGCAGTTGCATGAGTTGCTTGACAAGGGATTTGTGCGGCTGAGTACGTCTCTGTGGGGAGCTCCAGCTCTTTTTGCGAAGAAGAAAGATAGATCTTTGAGATTGTGTATAGACTACAGGAAGCTAAACCAGGTAACGGTGAAGAATAAGTACCCTATACCTAGGATTGATGACCTATTTGATCAGCTAACGACAAAGCATATTCCATGTACAACCCGTGTGGATAGGAAAAAAAACCTACGTACAAGTCCGCGCACAATCCGCATGGATAGGAAAGCACCAACATACAAATTGAGGATAAAACCATTAATCATGCCAAATAACTAAAACACTCCTAATCCCAATTGAAGATTAGCTCCCGCAAAGGGTAATTGGCTCCAAAATTCAAATTGGAACAAGGAAAAATAAGAGATCCAGCAAGAAGAATAGGTCATCTAAACCCAAAAAATACTTAAAACATGTTGAAGCTTGGCTCTTCGAAAGGCTCTAACCCTCGGACACCAAGGATCTGACTAAGGTGAAGAGCAAACCCCAAAACCCAAACAAGGTAAACTCAATCTCTCAGTGATAGTCACACTCCACAACTAGGGAGGGAATGATAGAGTCTAGATCACCCCGCTGAAGTGAAGAAATAAGTCCATACCAAAGCGAGTTCCTTAAATCAAAAAAGGAAAACCTAAGGGAACTAGCGGAGGTCTAAGAGGAGAGTACCTGAGGTAGATGGGCCCCTAACCAGCCAAGAGGAAGCAATAAATTGATCAGCTCTAAAAACTCCAACTAAAATCATGCCAACGCAAAGACCAACATCCCTTGCTCACAGGAACGCTAAACAGAAGCGGTGGGAGGCCCTAACAAGTCATCAAAGCAATAGGCAGAATATTCCTAGAGAATCCAGTAATGAGAAACTCTAGGCCCTCCCAAAGGAAACTCTACCATCAGATCCAGATAAAGCAGACCAACAGCTACATCATCCCTACTCTAAGAACCACTAAAGATCCAGACCAAAATTAGGCAAATCCCAACACAAATTTAATATTCCCGAACCCGTACGACCCACGTGCAAAACAACATGTGAACCAATAAGCCACAGCCCACGGTGGACAAAGCCTCACGGGTCCTATTTGTAATAGCATGAATCCAAGAAAAAAAAATTTCAGTAATAACATGAAAAAAGCAAATAACAGCCCCATCAACAGAATTCAATACCAGCCCATGGTGGCGTAACCCCAAGCCAGAGATCGAGCCCCACATACCTGGTCAGATGGTGACCAGCCTACAAAAATACCCACAGTACCACATCAAAAACCACTGGCAAGCTGTAAACGCTAAGCCGCAAATGCACTCAAAAAATAATCGCATACAGCTTGCATTTGCTGCCAAAAACCAGAAACCAACCCAAAATCGTGACTGGTGTTCAGTAGTCAACTTGTTGTACGCTGCCAATCCAGTGAATGAACGCCCACTATTTTGCCCATGGTTTACAATACCACTCACATAGACTACAGCCAAACCACCAAAGCCAATAGATAGCTGAAAATAGATGCAGCCTATACAACCTGTTGCTAAGCGTGCCCAAGGCGCGTGGCCTCAACTCCATCGTCTTCAGTCCAAATTCACTTCAGAAACCAAGATTGCAGACTTGAATAAAGAAAGCCGTAACCCACTGACTCCATGGATGTTTTAAAACTAGGAAACCGCAAGCTCAGTGGAGTAAACCAAAATACGATCTATATTAAAATAACAACCCTCATCCACGCCGCATCTGTGGAAACTACCCACCACTAGATGAAACACCTAAATGCATCTTGACAATAAAGAACTATAAAATATGATTCATCCCAAAAGCAACTTATCTTACAAAACCAAGCATTCAAAATCACGAATCATTGTTATAAACCCATAAAGATTTATACAGGACCTTCGCAAATCCACGAGAGCCAAAACAAAGCTTGGATACAACAACCAGCACCTCGATTTGGTGAAGTCTAGATCTTGACATACGCTGATCTCAAAACACCAAAAGAAGGCTTGGAACTCCATTAAACCTGCTGAAGGTTTCACCCAAAACTTCAACTACCAACAAGGCTGATTAAAGCACCACAGAAACAAAATACCGAACCAGATTGCCAAGGTCATCTGAGATCCAAAGTCATACATCATTGTGATACCATGTCTCGTGGGTTAAGAGAGAGCTTCAAAGATTGAGAGAGCCTTAGTGAACTCATCTGGCCACTTGACGAAACCCCAACCATCGTAACCCAGCAAAACCCAGTCGCCATGAATAATCAACATGAGACCTTGGAACAGATGAATAACCCCGAAATACATTGATCAAAGATACTATGCGAGCCTCTAGTGCCTTAGAGTCACCCCGCCATTGCCATGGGAGAGATCCAAAGGCAACTTAGAGCGTGAGTCCACCATTGTTTTTCCTCTCGGGGAGAGCTCTCTAGAGAGAGAAGCTCTCCCTTCTTTCCTTTCTTTGGAGAGTTGAGTGATACACTTTGTGTGGAGGGTTGTGAGGTTGTTTATTGATTTTCTTTCTTTCGTGTGCACAGGTCTCCTTGGGTGGCAGTTTATCCCCGTAAGAAGAAGCCTCGGCTTTGATGATTTGGTTTCGATCATGTGGACCTACTGCTGCTCTTATGTGTTGGAGGTAAAACTGTCAAGATCATTGTTTTTGTAAACAATTTTTGGTAAAAAATTAACTAGACAAGCAAACGCCAAAACAGGCTCCAGATAAAACTTTTGACGACGAACGATCAGAATAAAACCCATGCAACCAAAATTAATTTAGACAAATACCTTTTATCGATCGATTCTTTAACTACGATTTGATTCCGAGTTGAAGATCCTACCAAATCTTTTATCATATTCCCTTATGCGATCTTCGAACGTAGTGTGGGCTACGAACTATCGAGAACTCGTACCGGCAGAAGCCAGATATATTTAGTCTTGAGAGACTAAATATAATATATTCATGATAGATGAGATATATGATCTGATATCAAATTGGTTCAGTCTACCCGCATATATATAGGGTTATAATAGGGACCTGGGGAGTAATTATGAGTAAAACTTCCAGTGGAACACAGATACCTACCAGCGGTTTCTGTAATTATGGAAAGACGCAGCGATTTCTGCAATTTTCATAAAATACTGAATTACAGTTTACACCACAAAAGAACTATAATTGCACTCTGACCCATAATCTCAAGACCTTCTTACATTGAGTCCTGTTATTAAATGCTATCCATTTCTCACCACGTTAAGATTTCTGATACCTGCTAATTAAATTTAATTACTAACAACTTAATTTAGCATGTTAAATGTTTTTTGTATATATAAACCTTGTTACCCGAAAAATAAGGTTTAAACATAAATATGACATTTGATGTATTTTCTACCCGGTGAAAACACATATAATTACATATAACACCCTTATACAGCAGTAGGGTCTAGAATCTTACCTCGCTTAGTCAAAACTCAAAGCCTCAAAATTTGAACCTCGTCGGAATGAGAATCAGACTGGGTGAGTGCGAAGTCCACGTCCCCGATAGTAAGGATCCGTAAACAATCCAATTAAAAACCAAGCCCCGGGCCCTCAAAAGCTAGTGAGAAGGCAGAGAAATGGGAAACTTAGCTTCTAAGAAAGGTTTCTCAAAATATCTCAGCCACTGGGATATTTATAAGCACGGAAAATATCTCCTGTCCAGTCGATCGAACCCCCTAGTTCGGTCAACCGAACTGAGAAATATGGGTCTAGTCAACTGGACCGACCCCTCTAGTCGACCGAACCACTGGGCAGAAGCGTACTAGTTTATGCTTCGATTTTACAGCCCAAAAACCATCCCAACAACCCTACACAAGGTCCAAGAAAACGTAAAACACATCTACACATGCTATTCTACAACTTCAAAGCATAAACTATGCATTGATGATATACATAACATGAAAGAAACACATCAACATGTATACATATATCAAAAACAAAGCGGTACAGGGTCTCACAACTCTCCCCCCTTAAGGAATTTTGCCCTTCAAATTCACTACAAGGTCAAGAGGTGAACAACTCCGGGTATCTAGCACGAACCCCAGAGTCAAGCTCCCAAGCCACTGAACTTTGACATAAGCAATCATTCTCCCCTGTCACACTTTCTCCTTCGTATCAAGGATCTTCACTGGGCGCTCCTCATACGTGATATCCTCGTCAACTCGCAGCTCGGCCCAATCCAGAACATGTAAAGGATCAGGCTCATACTTCCAAAGTATAGAAACGTGAAAGATGTTATGCACCGATGGTAACTAAGGTGGTAAGGCCAGACGGTATGCTACCACGCCAATCATTTCCAGGATCTCGAATGGCCGAATAAAACGTAGTGATAGCTTCCCGCTATGGATAAACCTCATTAAGCCTCTGCATAGCGAGACCTTCAAAAAAAGGTGATCTCTCACTATAAACTCCAAAAGTCTCCTCCTCTGATCTGCATAACTCTTCTGATGGCTCTTAGCAGTCTCGAGACGCTGACGAATCACTGTAATCTTCTTGGTCTTCTCCCGTACTAGGTCGGGTCCCAAAACAGTGGTCTCACCCACTTTTTTCCAACACACCGGCGATCTACACGGCCTGCTATACAAAGCCTCATACAGTGCCATCCCAATACTGGACTGATAGCTGTTGTTGTACGCAAACTCTGCCAAGGATAAGTGATCCGCCCAAGAACCTCGAAACTCAAGCACACAGGCCCTTAACATGTTCTCCAAAATCTGGATGGTCCGCTCAGACTGACCGTCGATCTGTGGGTGAAAAGCTGCGTTGAAGGTCAAGCTAGTCCCCAAAGCCATCTGAAGACTCTGCCAAAAGCGCGATGTAAAGCGCGGGTCTTGATCAGAAACAATAGTCACCGGTACTCCGTGTAGTCGAACTATCTCTCGGATGTATAGCCGACTCAGTCTGTCCACTAGATCTCTCACTAGAATGGGAAGAAAGTGTGCAGACTTCGTCAACCTATCAACCACAACCCAAACAGCATCGTGTTCCGTCGGCTATCGAGGAAGCCCTGACACAAAAACCATCGTAACATTCTCCTACTTCCACGTAGATATAGGCAATAGCTGTAACAGTCCTGCCAATCGCTGATGTTCCACCTTTACTTGCTGACAAGTAAGGTAACGAGAGACAAACCGGATCACATCCTTCTTTATTCCCGTCCAACAGAACTGACGATGCAAATCATGGTACATCTTCATGCCTCCTAGATGCACCGTAAGACGTGAATGATGAGACTCATGTTGCACCTCAGCACGGCATGACTCTAGTACAAACAGACCCCCTGTTAATCTCAAACTCTGATCTGAACCCACCATCCATCCTGCTGTATCCTTCCCACTAGCAATGCGGTCCCGTATCATCTGAGCCTTCTGATCGGTTCGTTGAGCCTCTAACACGCGTGCAACCAAAGCGGGCCGTGAAGCTACTGAATATAAGGTCGCATCTCTCCCTGTCTCTCCGAGTCACAGATCAAACTCCCCAACATCTCCAAGCATATCCCATTCCCGTATAGCTATAGAAGCTAACGAACCATGAGATCTCTTACTGAGTGCGTCAGCTACGACATTTGCTTTCTCTGGGTGGTACTACAAATCAAAGTCGTATTCTCCCAACAACTCCATCTATCGTCGTTGGCGAAGATTCAAGTCCTTCTGCAAAAACAAGTATTTTAAGCTCTTGTGATCAGAAAAAATCTCGAAGTGCTCACCATATAGATAATACCGCCATGTCTTCAAGAAAAGACCATGGCTGCCAACTCTAGATCATGCATCGGGTAGTTCTTCTCATGTGTCTTCAACTGTCGCGAGCAGTAGGCTACAACCTTATCTCCCTGCATCAATACACATCCCAAACCATCGTACAATGCATATCAATACACTGTATACCACAGACCTTGCTCTGGAATAATCAACACTAGCATACTAGTCAGTCTCCTCTTCAGCTCCTGGAAAGCTGAGTCACAAGACTCACTCCACACGAACATAACTCCCTTCCGCGTCAGACGCGTCATAGGTGCTGCCAACCTAGAGAAGTCCTTGACGAACCGCCGATAATAACCTGCCAAGCCTAGAAAATTATAGATCTCAAAGACGTTCTTCGATCGCTACCAGTCCATCACGGCATCAGTCTTCGACGAGTCTACTGATATTCCATCCTTTGACACCACGTGTCCAAGGAATCTTACCTCTAATATCCGAAACTCGCACTTCTCGAACTTCGTATACAAGCGATGTTCTCTCAGAAGCTGCAAGACAATGTACAGATGCTCCTCTTGCACCTCCCTCGTAGGTGAATAGATCATAATGTCATCTACAAACACAATCACAAAGCTGTCCAGATAAGGCTGGAAGATACGGTTCATCAAACCCATAAATGTCGCAGGGGCGTTCGTCAAATCGAACGGCATAACCAGAAACTCGTAGTGACCATAACGAGTCCGAAAGGCAGTCTTTGCTATGTCTTCGTCCTGAACAATCGTAAAAAATATGCTAGAAACATCACTAAGGTTATGAGATAACTCAAATTCCTTTAACACTTAAACATTCCAAAAATAACATGGGTCAGGGTCTCACATTAGTTGAGGGACTCATTGGAGTACCCAAAACTTTTCCCTCTTCCATCTTGAAAAGCTTGAGCAACTCACGTGCGTACTTTGATTGGTTGATGAAAGTTCCATTTGTTACTTGCTTGATTTGGAGTTCAAGAAAGAATGTTAGTTCTCCCACCATGCTCATCTCAAACTCCTTTTGCATGCATACAGAAAATTCTTTACACAAATTCTCATTAGTAGCACCAAATAATATATCATCTACGTATATTTGTACAATAAGCATGTCTTCTTTGTTAGTTTTAATGAATAAAGTTGTGTCTATTTTTCCTCTTGTAAAACTATTTTCTAACAAAAAATTACTTAGTCTTTTATACCAAGCTCGAGGAGCTTGTTTTAAACCATACAATGCTTTTTTTAATTTAAATACATGATTTGGATAATTATAATCTTCAAAATCAGGTGGTTGTTCAACATACACTTCCTCATTTATAAACCATTTAAGAATGAACTTTTTACATCTATTTGAAAAGAGTTCAAAATTCTTATATGATGCGTATGCTAATAACATGCGAATGACTTCCATCCTAGCTACAGGTGTAAATATTTCTTAAAAATCAATTCCTTATTCTTGATTATAGCCTTGTCCAACTAACCTAGCCTTGTTTCGGACAACAATACTATTTTCATCCTTTTTATTTCTAAAAACCCATTTAGTTCCAATTATTGTATTATCTTTGGCCCTAGGAACTAAATTTTAAACTTCATTTCTTTTAAACTAATTTAATTCTTCTTGCATGGCTATTATCCAAGATTCATCTTCTAATGCTTCATTTATATTTTTAGGTTCTTCTTGTGAAAGGAATGTAAGATGATCACAATTCTTTTCCAAGAAGATCAAGTACTTACACCTCGTGATGGTTCACCTATGATTTGATCCATAGGGTAATCCTTCATTGTTTTCCATTCTTTTGGTAGGCCTATGTGTTCATCATCAACCTTGATGCTTTTACCTTTGTCCTCCTCTATTTACATTTCTTCCATTCCTTTATTAATGTCTAAATCATCATCTATTGGAATCTTAGAAGAGAAAGGGTAAGTTTCATCAAAAGTTATATAAATGGACTCAACTAAAGTCATAGTTTTCTTATTATAAACTCTATAAACTTTACTATTTGTAGCATACCCAAGAAATATTCCTTCATCAGATTTAGATTCAAATTTTTCCAATTCATCTTTGTCATTTAAAATGAAACATTTACATCCAAAAACATGAAAATAAGAAATATTGGGCTTTCTACCATTCCATAGCTCATAAGGAATTTTGTTTAAGTGATATCTTATAAAAACTCGGTTCATTACATAGCAAGCAGTATTAACTGCTTCGGCCCAAAAATATTTAGGAATTTTGTATTCATTTAACATAGTGCATACTATTTCTTGTAAAGATCTATTTTTTCTCTCTACAACCCCATTTTGTTGAGGAGTTCGAGGTGTAGAAAAATTATGAGAAATTCAATTTTGGTCACAAAAATTTTCAACATCTTTGTTCTTAAACTCTCCTCCTCTGTCACTACGAATGTGTAGAATAGAATAGCCCTTTTCATTTTGAATTTTCTTACAAAGTTTGGCAAATATGTGACATACTTCATCTTTTGATGCAAGAAATAAAACCCATGTATATCGTGAAAAATCATCAACTATGACAAAACAATATGCTTTTCCTCCAAGACTTTGGGGTTTCATAGGACCAAAAAAATCAAGATAAAGTAATTGTAGTGGCCTATTTGTAGAAATTTCTTTTTTCTTTTTAAAACTTCTTTTGGCTTGTTCACCAAATTGGCAAGCATCACAAACTTTGTCTTTGATGAATTAAGTCTTAGACAAGCCTTTAACCAAATCTTTCTTGACAAGTTTGGATAGGAGATCCATGCTAGCATGACCTAGCCTCCTATGCCATAACCAACTAGTTTCATTTATAGTAGAAAAATATTTACCATTTTGAGAGTATAGATTTTCAAAATTGATAGTGTAAATATTTTCAAATCTCTTTGTAATAAATAAAACTTTATTATTTTCTTTATTTTCAACAACACATGTATCATGTAGAAATTTTACACTATAACCTTTATCACATAGTTGACTAATGCTAAGGAGATTATGTTTGAGACCATCAACAAGGAGTACATTATCAATAGATAGGAAAAAATTCTTACCGACCTTACCTATACTAATAATTTTACCTCTTGTGTTGTCTACAAATGTTACATGAAATAATATAAATATACATGTTTTCACCGGTTTGTCTCCTGCTGCCTTACTTGTCAGCAAGTAAAGGTGGAACATCAGCGACCGGTAGGACTGTTACAGCCATTGCCTGTAACTTAGTGGAAGTGGAAGAATGTCACGATAGATTTTGTGTTTGGGCTTCCTCGATCGCCGACGGGACACGATCCTGTTTGGGTTGTGGTTGATAGGTTGACGAAGTCTGCACACTTTCTTTCCATTCGAGTGAGAGATCCAGTGGATAGACTGAGTCGACTGTACATCCGGGAGATAGTTCGACTACACAGAGTACCGGTGACTATTATTTTTGATCGAGACCTGCGCTTTACATCGCGCTTTTGGCAGAGTCTCCAGATGGCTTTGGGGACTTGCTTGACCTTCAGCACAGCTTTTCACCCACAGATCGATGGTCAAACTGAAAGGACCATCCAAATTTTGGAGGACATGTTGAGGGCCTATGTGCTTGAGTTTTGGGGTTCTTGGGCGAATCACCTATCCTTGGCAGAGTTTGGATACAACAACAGCTATCAGTCCAGTATTGGGGTGGCACCGTATGAGGCTTTGTATGGTAGGCCGTGTAGATCACCGATGTGTTGGATAGAAGTGAATGAGACCACTATTTTGGGACCCAGCCTAGTACGGGAGATGACCGATAACATTGTAGTGATTCGTCAGTGTCTGGTGACAGCTCAGAGCCGCTAGAAGAGTTATACAGATTAGAGGAGGAGACCTTTGGAGTTTACAGTGGGAGATCACGTGTTTCTGAAGGTCTCGCAACGTAGAGGCTTGATGAGGTTTGGCCGTAGCGGGAAGCTATCACCACATTTTATTAGGCCATTCGAGATCCTAGAAAGGATTGGCGTGGTAGTATACTGTCTAGCCTTACTACCTCAGTTAGCATCGGTGCATAACGGCTTTCACGTTTCTATACTTCGGAGGTATGAGCCTGATACTTTATATGTTCCGGATTG
This sequence comes from Heliamphora pulchella, assembly GCA_032270985.1. Lineage (NCBI taxonomy): Eukaryota > Viridiplantae > Streptophyta > Magnoliopsida > Ericales > Sarraceniaceae > Heliamphora > Heliamphora pulchella. The sequence continues at coordinate 10,489 of JAULJZ010021988.1, forward strand.
GGCTGAGCTGCGAGTTGATGAGGATATCATGTATGAGGAGCGACTAGTGAAGATCCTTGATACGAAGGAACAAGTGTTATGGGGGAGAATGATTGCTTATGTCAAAGTTCAGTGGCTTCATCACAGGGTTGAGGAAGCAATTTGGGAGCATGAGTCTGGGGTTCGTGGTAGATACCTGGAGTTGTTCACCTTGTGACCTTGTAGTGAATTTTGGGGAGACTTGTGAGATCCTGTATCGCTTTATTTTTGATATATATACACGTTGATGTGTTTCTTTCATGTTATGTATATCATCGATGCATAGTTTATGCTTTGGAGTTGTAGAATAGCATGTATAGATGTGTTTTACGCTTTCTTGGACCTTGTTTAGGCTTGTTGGGATGGTTTTTGGGCTGTAAAACATAAGCATAAACTAGTACGCTTCTGCTCAGTGGTTCGGTCAACTGGAGGGGTCGGTCCAGTCGATTGGATCCATATTTTTCAATTCGATCGACCGAACTAAGGGGTTCGATCGACTGGACAGGAGATATTTGTCGTTCTTATAAATATCCCAGTGGATGAGATATTTTGAGAAACCTTTCTTAGAAGCTAAGTTTCCCGTTTCTCTGTATTCTCTCTAGCTTTTGAGGTCTCGGGGCTTGGTTTTTTGTTGGATTGTTTACGGATCCTTGCTATCGGGGACATAAGCTTTGCACCCATCCAGTCTTATTCTCATTTCGACAAGGTTGGGATTTTGAGGCTTTGAGTTTCTACTCAGCGAGGTAGGATTCTAGACCATGCTACTGTATAAGGGTGTTATATATAATTATATGTGTTTTCACCGGGTAGAAAATGCATCAAATGTCATATTTATGTTTAAATCTTATTTTTTGGGTAAAAAGCTTGTTTTTTCCTTTTCTTGATTTATTACATTGTATGGCTTGTGAGCATATGGTTTTCAAAAGTGGTTTTAAAAACGGTGATTTTTGATGAAAATCTCAACACTTGGTGTTTTGGAGTTTTTGAGCCAACCTTTGGGGTTGAATCTCATTTTTGAAACGTTTTGTTGAAAACGGAAAAAAATATTTTGAAATATTTTTGTTTGATCTCCATGTTGATGGATGGATCTATATATACTTGTTTAATGTATATTTGTTGAAACGTTTTGGTTTTGTGGAAATGTTTTTGTAGTTGAGCTACGGGACGATTTTTAAAATGATTCTCTAGATGTACCAAGATAGAGGGTATTTGGCACGAGTTGTCCTCGGTGGAAGTGCGAAAACGTGCGCAGAGAAAATACCTTTGTCCTTTGGGGTAGTTCTCCTAAAGAAGGTGGAAGGTACTTTTATCCTTCGATTTTAGTCTATAAAGTCAGCTTTTACGTTGTGGTGGCTCCGTATAGAACTTGTCATTACCTAACCGGTCCTATGATGTATAGGGAATAGGTAAGGAGCAAAAGTCTATAGTTGTTACCTCTGTCCCCTTGTGACGAAGTCAGCACATAGGATTCATTTTATCTTTCCTCGGTGTGTGATCTGAGTGGGAAAATAACATTTTGGTTATGGTTTTTGTTAACTGTGAAATGTTATTTGCATTGTTTAAATACTCGGTTTGTGGATGAAAAACTGTTTGAGAGGCTTATGGGAGTCTGATGGAAAAACTTGGAATTTTATGATGTAAAACCTTTTTGGTTTTGTGGTTGAGTTAGCTCCCACTATATGATTGCATATCCTGTTTTATAACTTTATAGTCTGTTTCTATTGGGTTTCGGCTCATGGTGTGAAATTTTGTTGTAAAATCATTTTCAGGTTTGGAGATTGATGATCACGAGGAGTTGATCTCGTGGTGCCTGTGGTGGCGGAAGACTTTTTAGTTTTTCTTTTGTATGCCTGCTTGAAGGCATGTTTTGTACGCCTCAGGGTAATACATTTATCCTTGTTGAATCTGATATTTATTGCTTATGAGAGATGCATGTTGGGTATTCTTCTGATTTCAACAAGCTAATTTAAATGTATAAAAATTTATTTTCATAAAAACTGGTGTTTGGTGGATTTTCACGTAGCCCTGGGTTTTGGGGCGTGACAGCCTTATTCTTTAGATCGGGCATATCTACCAAACACTTGGGATGGACAAGGTGTTAGGGTTGGTATACTGAAAACTATGTTTTTAGTATTTAATTTTATTTTATAATAAAATTAATTTTTCATTTTATTAGAATCTTTATGAGCAATGTATGCATATTATTTTTTTGTTATGCATGGATGTCCAATATTCTGTATAGTATTTAATCTGGTGTGTAGAGTTTGGCTTACACACAGAAGACCTGATTTTAGATTCTTGCAGAATATAAGTTTTATGTTCACAGTTTAGATGGAAATAGACATATCATCGGAACGATTATAACACAGAGTTTTAGTAGACCTATATTGGTTACGGGAATCAGATAAAAACGTCGTTTATTATTCCGACTCTCAGTGCCAGTACACTTTGTGTATATTGAACGGGATATTTGGGGTAATTAATTTTATACTGACTATATAAATTAATTCACACCTCAAGGTTATTATGAATAGTTGTTATCCTCTTAATCTTGAAATAATTATTGATTTGTATATATTTAATATTCGTTATTTTGATTCATTAGAAGGTGCGATCTTATATGGGTTTATATTTTCGGTGAGTTGGACAGCGGTATTATTTATATAGCAAATATTAATTATTGACGGAATCTACGTCCCGAAAGATCGGGATTGACAATACCTCATTAAGAAAGCTTATGAGTTTTGACCGGACCAAACCCTGCAAGTGGATTTGATTATCCGGTGGTCAAATAAGTTAAGTGAAAGAGTTTAATGAATATCAAGATGTCGATTAAATTAAATTGTCAGTAATTAAATTTAATTGGCGGGTATCGAGAATCTTAACGTTGAGAGAAATGGTAAGTAGCATTTAATAACATGAGCTCAATACAAGAAGGTATTGAGATTATAGATCAGAGTGCAATTATAGTTCTTTAGTGGTGTGAACTGTAATTCAATGTTTTATGAAAATTGCAGAAATCGTTGCGTCTTTCTATTGTTGTAGAAACCGCTCGTAGGTGTCTGTGTTCCACTGAAAATCTTACTTGTAATTACTCCACAGGTCCCTGCGGTCGCCTTATTATATCTATGTGGGTAGGCTGAACTAGTTTATTATTATTAATATATCATATTTTGTCTCTCAAGACTAAATATATTGGGGTTCTACCAGTATAGCTCCTCGATAGTCCGTAACCCACACTACATTCGAGGATCGCTTAAGGGAATACATAAAAATATCTACCAGGAGCTTTAACTCGAAATCAAATCGTAGTTGAAGACTAGATCGATAAAAGGTATTCTTCTAAATTAACTTTGGTTGTACGGGTTTATTTTTAATAATTCGACGTCAAAATTTTTATCTGAAACCTATTTTGGTGTTTGCCCATTTAGTTAATTTTTTACCGAAAATCGTTTATAAAAACAATGATTATGGCAGTATTGCCTCCAACAAATTGGTATCAGAGCTATCTTTTTTTGTTTACGGTTATCGGGGCCGACTTGATTTAGAATTGTAGCTAACTTTATTTTGCAGGCGTTCTAATCCCGATTTTATGATCATCCTTTATTTTTATGTTTGATTGAATACGTGGATGATGATTTAAATTATTATTATTATTATTTTCAACCACAAGGGTTGATCGTGGTAGATTGATTGTGAGCCTTCGAGATATAGGATCGATGTAATAGAGAGTTTTATATTTTTAAATATCTGTTTAGATTATTTAAGAACAGGTTGAACATATCTAAGAACACGAAGAACGGAGACGGCACCGACGGTGGTTCGGATTTTTATGGTCCACAGATCGCGGTAAGTTTTAATGGTTTCAAACGGTTTTTTCGGTGAGTTTTTCTGTAGTATTTATATATAAAAAAATAGCATAAAAAATAAGTCAAAAATAGTAAGAAAAAATCACCAAAATAGCCCAATTTTGGCGGCAATGCCGGCGGCGGTTCGGCCGCAATTTTTATGATTTTTCAGGCCATTTTTTGGACTATTTTTTGGAAAGTTTTTTAAACATAAAATAGTAGTAAAATATACCTTAAAATACTATAAAAAACAAGAAAAAAACTGGGCCAAACAATTCATTAAAAAAGAAAAAAAAACAGCAGTGATTTTTTTTGCAGCGGCAGCGCTACAGCAGCAACTTCCAGGTAGTTTTCAAACAGTTTATTTGGCTATTTTTGGTAAGGAATTTTACAAAAAGATATTACTTTTTGATAGCTTTCTTTTGATATAAAGTACGTCGAAAACAGAGTTTGGATGAGGTCGGAATGGCCTCGGGAAGTTGGGGGTTAAAGGCGGCGGCACTGGTGAGTGGCGGTAGTCTATTTCAGGCAATTTTCCAACAATTTGCCGAGCTTTTTTCGAACAGAATTTTTTATAAAAAAAATATTACTTTGCGATAGCTTTCATTTAATATAAAGTACGTCGAAAACCGAGTTCGGGAAGAGGTCGAAAAAGCCTCGGGAAGTTGGCTGCGCAATACTATGGCGAGCAGCAGCATTTTTGAGGTTCGAGCCATTTTTTCGGCCATTTTCCGAACAGTTTTCCAGCAGATTTTTTGACAAAAAAATCTCATATTTCGAGAGCTTTCCAATGATATAAAGCTCGTCAAAAATGGAGCTCGGATGAGGCGGCAAAAGCCGCCTGAAGGCGGTACCGACGGTGGCTGGTGGTGGTCCGGCGACTTTCTCTCTCCCAGGGCTGGTTTGATGTATATTCTGATATATACAAGATTGATATAATATATATTGATATATCAGACTGTATCAAAGAGTTCTAGTAGAAACGGGATATAGGAAGTTGATAAAGATTCAACTGTTGAAGTTTATCTTTGCACAGAAAACTGAAACTCTTTAGAGTTTCGATTCGATCATAAAATCAGAATATATTTATCTTGCATTTAATTTATTTTTATATTAGCTGCGTGTATGATAAATATTGATTTTATTTATCCTGATAATTTAATTAATTCGAATATTCAGTTTTAAGTAAAATATTTTGTAATAGAAAATAAAATTAAGTTTTATTTTAATTAATTAATTAATTAAATGAAAAAACTTTAGATATTTTATTTTTTTTACAAAATATTACGTTTAAGATGAT
>JAULJZ010021998.1:0-15654 GCA_032270985.1 Heliamphora pulchella
AAGCCGTACTCTACACACCAGATTAAATACTATACAGAATATTGGACATCTATGCATATCAAAGAAATGATACACATGCATTGCTCATAAAGATTCTCATAAAATGAAAAATTAATTTTATTAAAAAAATATAATTAAATACTAAAACATGATTTTCAGTATATCAACCCTAACACTTGTGAAGCATTCGATCCTAGTGGATATTCTCAAGAGGAGTCTTGAAGAGTAGATGTAGGCTTAGAAGAAGCCGAACCACTATAAATCTTGGTGTTCAGTTCTATTTCTCTCTCTCTAACCTCTTTAATTTCTTCATTGCTTTATTTCTTGATATACTTGCTATATTTGTCTGAGAAATTAAAAGATTTTTGAAAAGGTTATTAAAATTGTTATTATTATTTTAAAATCTAATTTACCCCCGCTTGGGTTGCCTGAACTAACATACTTAGCTTTATTATATAAAGCCTTCTTCTTCTTCTTCTTCTTCTTCTTCTTCTCTCACTATATCTCTCTATTCCTCTCAACTATGGCAAGCCAACAAGGGGATGACGGCTGAATTTATAGCAAAAATAGTATAGTGGAGGGTATGATGATGGTGCCATGTTTGGCTCAATAAATTTGCATTCATCGGATTTGATTTGACAACTCCATGGCATGGATTGTAAGTGTGTGCAAGCGGTGGTGGATGACTATGTGCAATTTCATGGGTTAAGAGTGGTTTTGCATGTATTTTATGATATTATAATGACTTATAGGGTATAATTATACTACATTATTAAAGAAAAGTGCTTAAAAGTTAACTTAATGTATAAAAATATTTACTTTTTTCATAGAATTGTATTTAATTCATAATTTTATGATTGACATCTTATATTTATAGTTTGAAAATATTATTACAATATTTAAACATCCATAAAAACATGTGTCAAAATAAGTCTTTTTGTAAGAATGTCTCAAACAAGCTTTATAATTGGAATCTTTTGTACATTTAAGTTTTTAATTCTTATATATATATATATGCCTTAGTATCCTTATTCCATGTTTGGGATTAATGGGGGAACAAAACCCATGATAGAATCATTACCTCTTTTTGCTTTTTAAATTAATTATTACACTTTATAATTTTAATTAAAACTAATTTCACTTGGCATATACTCTTAGGTCACAAACCTATATATATATATATATATACTAATTATTATAATATATACATATTATTATTATTATTATTATTATTATTTAAGTCTTGGAAGCATAAAGATCTTGTCTAGAAAATTGGAATTCTAACTGATTTTTTTGAATTAAAAAAAATATTTTAGCACATGCTCCTAGGTGGACATGCATACATGTTATATATGTATTTTGTGACACCCCGCAAAGATATCATTAAAAGAATGTTTTCCTTAATTACGTGTGGGAAAAAATAGCTTGTAATTTTTTTTTAAAGAAACTAACTCGATTGAAAAGGATAAGTACAAAAAAAGGGAGACTTCAATATAACAAAATGAAAATTCCCAACATCGCACAGGTACTTCCAAGTTTGAAGTTAAAACATTACATATTCGAATTAATTAAAAAAACTCCTGCATGGTCTCTATTATGTCTTCTTCTGCATTGGGCAGAGTCTAAGGATCCTCCTCCTTGGTCAGGATGGCTTCCTCGTAGAGTTCCTCTTCACCTGGCATTTAAATGCCATGAGGTACAAGGCTCAAAGGAACAACTATAACCCTACTAACCTACCCATAGCACACCAATGCACAGTAATATACATACAAGAGATAAGCAATTATGTTCACTAACTACGGCAAAAGGAGTTAGCCCAAGGGCTTTTTAATTAGATTTTGATGATTTTTATAATTTATTTTCTTAATTAAATTGATTTAAAAAGATTATATTTAATTATTTTCAAAAAAGGTAAGTGTTGACACTTCATGACAAATGAGTCAACACCTTATGCTATTTGTGCTGACACTTTGCATCAAATAGGTTGGCACTTAGTCTTCTTATGAAGAACGTTTTGTGTTAACACTAATTAATAATTGGGTCGACACTTTAAGGTAAAGTACGCTTGAAACTCTCAAGTGTGTCGACACCATTGAGAAATTGAGTCGACACCCTAACATCTTTGTCTAAAATGTTTCAGGAATTCAAATGAGTCAACACCAAATGGTTTTGGGTCGATGCCTTCAGTATTGGACCAGGATTCATTTTGAGTTGACACCAAACGATCCTTCGGGTTCCAGACTTTGGGTTTTTGGGTTGACACCAAATTCGAATAAGTCGACACCAAAATACCCTCTGAAAAATAAAATGAGTCGACACCAAAATACCCTCTGAAAAATAAAATGAGTCGACACCAAAGAGAAATGGATCGACACCAGAGCTACAAGTCATTTTCTGATTCCAAGTTAAAAAGGGTAGACACCAAAGCCTTCTAAGTCGACACAAATGTTCCATTCGAATACAAGAGTTTTGGGTTGACACCAATTGAAGTTGAGTCGACACCAAACGAAGATGAGTTGACTCTAAAAGTCTCAAGGCTGACTGTAACTTTCTGAGTCGACACCAAACGATTTTGAGTCAACACCAAAGTCTCACCTAAAAATCTAAAGAAATGCACTAGGTCGACACCAAATCATTCATGAGTCGACACCACTGTGTGGGTAAGGTAAAATCAGAAATTGGGTCGACTCCAACGAAGATCTAAATCAACACAACTACTTGAAGAACCAAGCCCTAGATATTTTGTGTCGACACAAAATGGTTTTGAGTCGACATCTGTGACAAATTTCAAATCTCGCGCTGGTTCCAACGGTTGGATTTTAGAGCATTAATTACCTCCACCAACCCACCAATGGTCATTTACTTTAGATGGCTATGTAATGAGTTAATTTTCAGAGTTTTAAAGATCTGGACACTATTCTATTGCTCAAAATCAAAAGCTTAAATCTTTGAGAAAGCATTTACTGCTCTTTAATACTCCTCCAGCCAATTCTCTCTTTATTGCTCATTTATTTCCAATCATTTGTAAAGAAAGTGAGTTAGTGAATCTTTGATTCTCTCATTTATTGTAATAGAATGTGAGTTACCCTTAATCCTTTAAGAGAGTGAGTGATACTCTTTAAAGAAGAGCTCAAGTTATTTTATAAAAAATAGGAGTTGTTTTGTAGGAACTACTTGAGACTGTAAAAGGTATTTGAATGCGCTTGTGAAGCATTCGATCCTTATAGATATTCTTAAGGGGAGTCTTGGGGAGTGGACGTAGATTTAAAAGAAGTCGAACTACTATAAATCTTGGTGTCTGGGTCATTTTCTCTTTCCCTAATCTCTTTAATTTTCTTATTGCTTTATTGCTTGTTATATTAGTTTGAGAAATTAAAAGGTTTTATAAAAGGTTATTAGAAATGTTATTATTGTTTTAAAATCCAATTCACCCCCTCTTGGGTTGCCTATACTAACAAAAGGGTTTCAACATAAAATCACAATGTTCTTTGTTTAGGCTTCCAAAGGTTCAATGTTTGTTAAGAAAGTAGTTTTTCCCCGAGTCTCGCCAGAGAACCCATCCCACAATCATTGCCGCGTTACCACAGCAGGCACTCACCACCTCAGTATCATTATGTTCCCATACACTCATGTTTCCATACACCTTATCCCCCCACATCACCCTTCTCGTCCAGTACTAAGTGTACTCGGCTAAGTGTCGTGATGTGTAGTTTACCATCGTCACTTTTCCCGACCCATACTATATGTACGCGGCTGAGTGTCGTGAGACGGATTGAGACAAGGCATGACTTATGATGTCAATGGACCCTTCCTCAATGCCACAACACAATACACAACCCATCACATGTCAAGTCCCAAGTTCGTTTCAAAGGATAATATTTGTTTAAAGTTCATGATTAGTTCCCTATACGTATTCTTGCTCAATTAATCATGCTTCCAACACAAGGTGACTAACCACTCTCAAACATGCTTTACATACTATAAAAACATCAATAAGTCTCATGCATGGAAAGTTATAAGGATAACACTACAAATCACACACTTAGGCATCACCATTCAATTAAACCAAAAATTCAGCTTTCTAAGTTCTGTTCGTCAAATACATTAAAAATACCAAACGCTATTAGTTTGCTACAAAATTTAATGGGGTGATAGATATACATGTTAGGGACATTTTCATGAAAAAAGCTAAGCCGTGAGTTGCTTCGTAAAGATTATTTGAACAGAAAATATCCAGAAACGAAGTTGTTTGGCAAAAATGAGTTTTAGGAAAAATTGTCTAGTCAAATCACTCCAAATAAATTTTGAATAAAAGATAACTCTAAAATCTAGCTCTGAACATAAAGTTTAGCCTGAGAAGATTTTTATGGAATTTTATAAAATTTGTCAAAGTTGATGTTTTCCTGCTACTTTGGCGTAAAAGCGTAAAAATTTGGTTTGGGGTACTTAGACATCATTCTAGATTCTACCAAAAATCACACATATTAAAATTAACTTCATTAAGCTCTAGTAAAAACAGGTTTAGAAAAAGACTCTGTTTGGTTCACCAAAAAATTTGAGTAAAGTAGAAAGATAAGCTTTTTCTTCGTTTTTCTTTAGTTACCTTGTTCCTATTCTTGTTTAACTTGTATTACGGGTTCATACATGTTATTTAAACTCAAAAAAATAGTATACTCCAGAGATATTATTATCCACATATCATGCTTATTAAACTCATAGAAAAGAAAACAAACCATAACGCGTAGTTTCAACCAAAATAACTAAGCTATCTCCTATTCGATTCTTTTTAAACTTTCTTGTTTCTAATCTTAGTTCTAACTTCTTAGATCATATTATTTGTTATAGAGAGGGGTTAGAAGAGAAGGTTAAGTAGAGTTTCAGGAGTTACTACCTTGAAAATCTTGATCAATGAAGGTTTGGACTTAAGCTTTTGCTTTCCACTTTCTTCATTCTTCTTCTTTCTTTCTTCCTTCTTCTTCTTCTTTCTTCTTCCTCATTGGGACTCTCTCTCTCTCTAGACCTCTCAGTATGGCCAAATGGTGTGGGAGAGGGGGTGGGGTTGGTCTTACTTTTGTAAGCTCATGGGAAAGACTTAAGTGTAATATTTCTTTGTTAGGTAGGGACCTATTTGATTATTTAGGTTTAACAGGTTAATAAGGTGTCAAGAGATGAATAATGGAGCTTTAGGAAAATTTTAGCTAGATAAAACTCTTGCAACTAAAAAGAAGCAGAAAACTGTTTAAAATATCTATGAAGATATTTTGACATAAAAGATGATTGGTGGATAGGATTTACCTAATTTTTAATAATCAGGATTTTGGCTCAAAAAAGGATAGGTGAAATTTACAAATGTATATTCTATACAAAAAAGCTAATTTTTATACTGAAATGTCCCAAAGAAAGTACACTTTGTTGTTTGGTTCAAGAAAAATCCTAAAAGCAACTTAAGTACAACTTCTCCTTAAATTAAGAAATTTTGGTACTTTTTGGGCATACTTCCCTAGGTAGCCGGCCACTAGATTTTATTTTATTTTTTTATTTTAATTTTTGATTTTTGTATTTAATAATTCATGGGTTAAATTTTTGGGCCAAAAGAAATAAAGTTGGGCTTTTCTTGGATTTTTAGGTTGGGCTTGATCTATGGACTTTCTTTTAATTTTTCATGGGCTTAATCAAAGATTTGTGCCTTTAATTTAAGTTGGGTCATAATCTTTTCTGGGGCCTTTCTTTTAGTTTATGGGTCTTGTTGGAGTTTTGGACTTTGTTGGACTTTTGGTCTTCAATTCTTGTTGGGCTTAAGGTTGAACCTACTCTTGGTTATCTTTGGGCCTTAGATAATCTATTGGGTTAATCCTTATTTAATCTAGGGTTTATCCTAGGTTTAGGTTCAATCTTCTAAGATCTCATAGTGGCATGCTTTGAATTAGGGTTTTTGGCGTCCGCGTGACTTTGAGATCTACTGTTAAGGTTTAAGTGTTTTCTGTTCACGTTGAGAATTCACTATTAGGGTTTTTAACTCATGTTTAAAAACACGAGTCCTTACATCCTACCTCCCTTAAACAAAATTTTGTCCCTGAAATTAACAGCGTACCTTCATTCTTAAAAAGTTAAGAATGATTGGCGCAAATGGTATCATCTACTTCCCAAGTTAATTCTTCAACTCCTCGATGTCACCAAAGAACTTGTACTAATCTAATGGACTTTCCCCACATGTTCTTTTCTCGTCTATCCAGACTCTTCACTGGTCTCTCTTCAAATAAAATATCATCGTCTAGCTTGAGCTCCTTCTGATAGTATAGGTGCAATTCCAAGAGTGGGGTGAATTAGATATTTAAAAATTTATGCCAATATTGACCCAATTAAACATGCAATCCCAAACGTCCACAAGTATTATCTAACAAATAATTTCAAGTAGATATAGAATTTAAAGTACGAAATTAAAGAGATAGAGTTAGAGAGATACGACACTAAAATTTACAAGGTTCGGCACTACGGCCTGCGTCCTTGCCTCAAGCGCACCACTGTGAGGATTCCACTAAACACTCCTTTAGTAGGCGGAGCAGCGTCTCTCTTTCAAATAGGCAGAGTAACCTCTCTTAAGAATGTCCCCTTCTCAAGTACACACTTCTTTAGTAGGCAGAGCAGCCTCTCTTGAGAATATCCCCTTCTCAAGTTCCTCCTTATATGCGGAGTTTTCTCTCTTCTTCAATAGGCAGAGTGGCCTCTCTTGAGAATCACCTTCTCAAGTTACAACAAGAATACAAGAGTAGAATCCAAATTAGATGTACAAGATCAGCTCCTTTAACAAGAAAATGAATACAAATGAAGCACACTACTGTTTACTCCAAAGGATATACAAGTGAGAAACTCAATGGAGGAATTCTAAGGTTTTCTCTCAAAAATAATTTATAAAAATGACGAATTTAAAGTACAAACTTGATGTATATGAAAGAGTAGGAATGGGAGCTTGTCTCTGCAATTTTCAAGGCTTAAGGGTGGTATATATAGGCCAAAAATCCGTACTAGCCATTCGGCTAAATAAGGAATTTTTAAACTAGCCGTTGCAGCCCAAATTCAAAAATTTTACCGATTCAATCGACTAGATTGAAGCATTCAGTTTACTGGATTGCCTTAACACCATTCAGTCGACTGAACTGGTGGGTTCGATCGACTGAACTACTTTAACTTCAATTTCTGGTTTGGTAGTCCAGCTTCAGTCGACTGGATTGATACCTCAGTCGACTGAACTTCAACAGTTCAGTACTTTTGAGTTTAAAACATGTTTTGGTCACTTTCTTGATATTTTAAGCCCATCATAGATTTGTAAAATGATTTTCATGAAGTTTTGGCAAACATATGGTCCATCTAAGGTCTCCTATGAGCTCTCACATATATAGCCAATGTTTGTGAACTTACATAGGTCCTAGACTCAATACACTTAATGAAATTCTTTGAGTCCTTCAAGTCCTTTTTTTGTCTTCTTGATTTTTCTCTTGCTCTATGGATCTTAGCCATCTGAATATGATCTTCATGCTTCATGGCTTCCATTTTGCTTTCTCAATTGTGCTTGTAACATTGAATTTCTGTGAACACACTCAATTTGCACAATTAGAATCTTTGATTTGTTATCATCAAAACAGGTTAAAACCTAGTTAGGCCAACACCTTTTAGTCCAAAATGTGGGTTAGGTGTGCCACGAATTTTCTCAAAAGAGAAACATGAAAGACGTTGTGCACTCTGGTGAGCTGAGGTGGTAGTGTTAGGCGATATGCAACTTTACCAATCTTTTGTAAAATCTCGAATGGTCCGATATAGCGAGGCAATAGTTTTCCTCTCTTTCCAAAGCGTATAACTCCTCTTCGTGGTCATATCTTTAAGAAGACATGATCTCCGACTTCAAAAGCTAGAGGTCTTATTCTTTTATCTGCGTAGCTCTTTTATCGACTCTGCACAGCCACTAGTCTTTCTCGTATGAGCTGCACCTTATTTGTTATCTCCTGTACAATTTCTTGTCCTAGAAAACTGGCTTTTCCAACGTCGGTCTAGCAGATAGGTAAATGACAAGGTCGACCATAAAGTGCTTCGTAGGGTTCCATGTCGATACTCGCTTGATAACTGTTGTTGTAAGCGAATTCTACCAATAGTAGGTGCTTCTCTCAATTGCCTTTGAAATCCATTACACAAGCTCGCAGCATATCCTCTAGGACTTAAATGGTACGTTTTGATTGTCCATTAGTCTAGGGATGGAAGGCGGTGCTAAAGCATAGGTCAGTGCTCAAAGATTTTTGTAAATTGCCCCCAAAATTGCAAAGTGAATCGTGGATCACGATCCAATACGATCGAAATAGGTACTCCATGTAAGCATGATCTCTTGAATGTACAATCGACTTAGAGCGTCGAGTGTGGCCGTGATCCCAATTGGTAGGAAGTGCGCAGTCTTTGTTAGTCGCTCCACCACGACCTAGATGGCATTGTGTCCTCATGAGGAACTTAGAAGTCCGATTACGAAGTTCATCGTTATATGCTCCCATTCCATTATGGTATGGGCAAGGGTTGTAGTCTTCCCCCTGGCCTTTGGTGCTCCGCTTTGACCTGTTGGCAGGTGAGACATCTCACGACAAAGGATGCGACATCTTTTTTCATTCCACTCCACCAATATTGATGCTTCAAATCTTGATACATTTTGTTCCCTCTAGGATGTACGGCGAAGTTGGATCGTTGAGAATCCCTGAGAACGGCTTCTCGTAGATCTTCAATGTTCGAAACAAAAATACGTTCTGAGAATCGCAGACTTCCGTCTGTGTGAATAGTCCAGTCGATTGGTTTGTTGGTCCCAATGTATCGCGTCCTGAGATAAATCGTCTCCTGATCCATTGCTTGAGCTTCCAAAATCTTGTTGAGTAATGTAGTTGCGACTATAATAGTGAATAGGCATGCTCCTTCTTCGTTTTCCATTTGCCTTAGGTGAAATTCGTTTAAGGCATCAATTATCTTCTATTTCCTTATTGCTTGACTGGCCACTAGAGTTTTAGAATTCCGACTGAGGGTATCCGCTACAACGTTAGCTTTTCCCGGGTGATACGACAATATAAACCGGTAGTCTTCTAGATATTCCATTCATCGCCTTTGTCGTATATTCAATTCTTTCTAGGTGAAAAGGTTCTTAAGGCACTTGTGATCAGTGAATACTTCAAATTCCTTTCCATACAGGTAATGTCACCATTTCTTTAAGGAAAAAATTACAGCTGCTAATTCTAAATCGTGCGTGGGGTAGCACTTCTCGTGATTCTTCAATTGTCTTGAACTGTAAGTCATGACTTTTCTTTTCTGCATTAATACGCATCCAAAGTCTTTCTTTAAAGCATCGCAGTACACTATGTATCCTTCATCTCTTTTAGGGATGATTAAGATAGGGGCACTTGTCAGTCTCTTCTTGAGTTCTTGAAAAGAACCTTCGCATTCCTTTGTCCATACATACTTTACTCCCTTTTTGGTCAAATGGGCCATAGGTTTAGCCAACTTAGAAAAATCTTGAATAAATCATTGGTAATATCTGGCTAAACCTCGAAAACTTCTAATCTCAAATACATTAAGGATCAGGTCTTGTTTATATTGTAATAATTAAATAAAATCATGTTGTAATGATTTCAGTGATAATGGTTAAATATTTAATCACATGTAAGAATTAAAATTTAATCATGATAACGGATAACGATGTTAATTGTATGCTTTATAATGCACGAGAATAACGATTGTGGTTTGTTCAAATGAGTTTTGAGGTGTTTGGTTCAAAACTCAAAACCCCTTTTGTTCCCACTTTCTTAGAGTGGTTCTGGTGGGGGACCGCTCGAGTGGCCCTCAAGTTCGTTTGAGTGGACTGTCGGCGAGCAGGTTTTAATGGGCAAGTTAGACATTTTATTCTCATTCTTTTCATTCCTCTCTCTCTCTTTAGAACGAAAAATTGAGCCCTAGGGTTGAATTTGGTGATTCCTTGGAGCCTTTATTGCTCCATTAAAGTTGATTTCTTACTTCTCTCCCAAAGGAACACCCGTTAGAGGTTGGAGGCACGCATTGGAACCTTCTTTTTTGCCACACGGTTGGAGATTTGGTTGATTGAAGCTTCCTAGTGTTGCATTTTTGTTGTTTTGAGCACCTAAGAGGTAGGATCTATGACTCTCATTGAATATTTGTTGGACATATGTAGTGTATTTTGGAACCCAAGGTTAGGGTTTGACGTTGATGTATGTTGAGTCATGGGTTTAAGTGTGATTCGTGGTGAATCTATCATGTTATTACTGTTGGAGAGTTTTTAACTTGTGGTTGGCAAAATTAGGGTTGATTTGGGTTAAACCTTGAAAAATTGAAACTTGGGTTTGTGAACTCAAATGATAAGATTAATATGATTCTTAGTTAATTGGAGGTGGTAATCAACTTATTCGTATATGAATTCCGTGAAAATTGATGAAATGTGATGTTGGTGTGAGGGTTTTTAAGTTAATTTAACCCAAATATGTGAATTTAGAGAATATAAAAAATGGTGTGTAACGAGTACACCACCCTTCGGATGGTGTTCCCAATGTGGTATGTAACGGTGCTATATCCTTCGGATGGTGTTCTAGATGTGAGGTGCAATTGGTGCCCTACCCTTCGGAGGGTATTCCCGAAGTGGTATATAACGGGCGTTCTACCCTTTGAATGGTGTTCTCGAAGAGGTACATAATTGTTGTGATATTAGAAGTAAATGAGAAATTCGAATACCTTGAAACGGTTGAAATTAATAAGGAAAGGAAAGACTAAAAATATGGCTTTGTGTTGAAAATGGTGTTAATTTTGTAGGTGAAAAATGGATTATGTGAATGAGAAATTGTTAAAAATGTGGAATCGATTTGAATAAAAGATTTGTTGTGCATTCGCATAACCATCTTCACATGTCATGCATATATTCATTGTTAGTCTGTATTCTCTGAGTCTCGGCTCATGTTGTATAAACCATTTCAGGTGATAACAGAAAGAAAGTGATGGAATGAGGAGAATGGTCTCGAGGACCCCTTTTTGGTAGTTTCAATAGAATTACATACCTTTTGTAAAACCTTTTGAGAATTAAACTGTAAATATAATTCTTTCTTTTAAATATTTGGATGAATCTATTCGGGTTGGAGTAATCTTAGTTGTAAGACCCTAAGGCCATGATCTCATATTTTGTATGCATGTGAGGACATTTGGTTGTCATTTTGGATGTTGTTCGAGAGTGTTGGGTTTATATTCGATGAATGAAATTGTGGAAATTCGAGCTTGGGATCTCAAAATGGTTATTCTCTTTATATATTTTCTTCTCTCACCATGTTCAATTCAAATTAAATAAAGTAAGTAAGAAAAAAGAGGAATTAAATTATGCAAATAATAAATAAGTTTAATCTTAGGATTAATAATGGATTTTAGGCCTTTGGTGGATTTTATCTCACTGGTCAGTTATGACTCTCTCTTTGGGTTTGGTTCGTGAAAGATACTGTCATATTTTTTACTCTTTAAATGTTATATCATGAGCAATGAAACTTTTGCTTAAGCTAATTTGGATGTATGAGATAGCGTATCCCTAACATATACAATACTCTTGTTCCTATAAATAAATAATTTTCAATATTGGATCGTATAAAAACTCCTCTCAACTGCTTTAAGTTACATCGCTTTTTTGGTTTTCATGTCCTTGGAGAGAGGGTGTGATACTCATGACACATAATCAAAGACAACACAAAGCATACGTACATGATGAAGAACAATTAAGGATAACAACATAAATTTCAAGGTAGTTTGTATCGTTGCGAAAGAAAATTGTTTTTCGGGTCTCACCAAGAGAACCTATCCCATGACCATTGCCACGTTTCCACAATGGGCACTCACCTCCACGGTACCATTTACGTTCCCGTCCACGATGCTCTAATACGCCTATTCCCGAATTATCACGCTCTCGTCTTATACTACATGTATGCGGCTAAGTAACGTATGATCGGTTTATCGTATCATCACGCACGCGTGAACTCATGACGTAAAAGCACCCAATCTCAACACTGAGCACCACAATCACACCTCAACCCATGTTAAGAATAACAACATGAATTTTACAGTAGTTTTTGTATCGTTATGTGGGAATCCCATCCGACATTTTTTGATACATTTCCACGATGAGAACTCACCCCCACAATACCATTATGTTTCGGTCTACTATGCTCCCATACACCTATCCTTGAATCATCAAGCTCCCGTCCATATTACATGTATGTGACCGATTGATGTATGACCGGCTTACCATATACACCCTCGAGATCGGCTTCAGAAAAGTATGGCTCATGACATAATATAGCTCATGACGTACATGGACCTACCCTCAACACCGAGTAAATCATTCAAACCCCACACCCCATGTTAAAACCCAATTTTCTAAAAAATAGAACTTTTGCTCAAGGTTCAACGTTTGGTTTCCATACATGATCATGATCAAACTAGCATGTGTGAAACATCATAATATCAACATTCTTTAACAGAAACAAACATGCTATAACAACATAAGAAAAACTCATGCTTGACAAGTTAAAGAAAGAAGACAAGTAGAACACACATAAGTCACAACTTATCACTTAAAACTAAAATTCCATATTCATTTTGCCTCAAATTAAAATATTTTATAAATATCAAGCCTCACTAGTTTGTCACAAAATTTGATGGGATGCTAGATATACATGTTAGAAAACGTTTTCAAGAAGAAAGCAAAGTTCTAAACATGGGATTAAAAGATTGACCGAAATCTGTCCGAAAACCGACACTGTTTGGAAACAATGATTTTTACAAAAAAAAATTGTCCAACCAAATCTCTTCAAATACATTTTAAATGAATTATAACTCAAAAACCTAGCTCTGAACATAAAATGTGTCTTGAGGGAATTTTTCTATATTTTTTTAAAATTTGAAAAAAAAATGGACTATATTTCTGCTAACTTTGACACAATACCGTAAAAGTTTTGTTTGGGTGACTGTGGCGTTGGGATTTAGGAGTTTTTGAAAATGTTTCAAAAATAAGGGATTTCAAAAATGTTTAGAAAATATTTTAGCACCTTGAAAGCTAAATTTTGAAAATCTCTTTTTGTTGAAAATAAAGTCGCCACTTAGTTTTTGAGAAAAACTAAGAAAAACAAAAATGGTTACTGATCTTGAAAACGTTAACAAGAGAAAAAGAGTTCGAGGGTTAAGGTTCGAATCGGGGAAGGTGTTAGCATCCCGTTCTCCCAACCATAAGGTTGGCCTCTACTAATCATCATTGGTTCTTTAATAGAATTTTTCAAATGCATGCAAATAAAGAAAATGGAGGTAAAGAGAGAACATTCAAAATCAAATACGAAAAATACATAACATATGCCCATAGCACTCCAAATTAGGACAAATAAATGGATGAATTCCTAAGTCCTATAGCATGTAATTTCTAACTAAAGAATACATGGAACACACCCGCATGCAATATTATTGAAACAACCTAAAGTAGCATGATTCAAATAAAAATAAACAAAAATATGCAAGAAATTGTTAAAATTACCTAAACATGAATTGTTAACAAAAAATTGACTAAACTATCCTAAACATAATTTCAAAGTAACCAAAAACATGCATATTAAAACATACATTTAGAGAAACATTGATATGGTGAATATTTATTAATAAATATAAAATACAAGATGCATACAAAATCTATATAAAAAAAAGAGTTTACTAACAAAAAAACTAAAAATAAAGGCCTTATAATAAAAAAGAATTTAAAGATTTGAAGGTTCCAGATTTAGATACCGAGTTTGGATAACTTTTCGAGGATCGAACTGCGACACCATTTCACCTGTTTTGATCATCGGATTCACCTAAGATTAGGCGGGGTCAAATTGGGGTGTCTACAGTTGTCCATCTTTGATATAACTTGTATAGCAACGCGTGATTCAGGTTATATCAAAGATCCAGAGACAACATCTATTTGACTGAGCCGTCAATCTTAGGCCAAAAACACACAAGCACACATATGATGTTGGTCGTACTCGAATTTTTATCAAGCTGTCTATGTACCCCTTTGCTTGGGATCAGACCAAAACGTAGTTCCTGGGGCAAAGTGCAAGGATGTAAGATTAAAAATATGATGCGTGACAAGTATAGTGTAATGCAGATATGTATAACGCGAGTCAGTTTAAGGTCATGAGAAGGACCGACGAGTCAGTTTAGGGTCTTGACGAGAACTGACGAGTCAGTTTAGGGTCTGGACGAGGACCGATGAGTCAGTTTAGGTTCTTTAGGAGGACCGATGAGTCAGTTTAGGGTCTTTAGGAGGACCGACGAGTCAGTTTAGGGTCATGAGAAGAATCGATGAGTCAGTTTAGGGTCTTGAGGAGCACTGACGAGTCAGTTTACGGTCTTGAGGAGGAGGACCGACGAGTCAGCATCAAACTAATAGGTCGAGTTAAGAACTAAAAATTCGAAATGTGGGATAAAAATAATTAAAAGTCAAGTTACGGCTTAAATTAATTTTATCAAAAAAAGAAATTGCGAATTAATAGGTCGAGTTAAGACCAAAAAATTCGGAACGTGAGATAAAAATAATTAAAAATCAAGTTACGGCTTAAATTAATTTTATCGAAAAAAGAGATCGCGAATTAATAGGTCGCGTTAAGACCTAAAAATTCAAAATGTGGGATAAAAATAATTAAAAGCCAAGTTACAGCTTAAATTAATTTTATCGAAAAAAGAACCTCATAAAATTCTCTTGAAAAATAAAATAAAAATTTATGTTTTCTGAAAGTTATTTTTGCTAAGCATACTAATAAAATAGACACGCATACAAATAAAAGATAAACAAAAACATACAGTAAGAGCCCCAAACAGCCCCCAAAATGTCATAATGATGAACTGACACTACGTGACTTTTGATGACCTGGCGGTCGTCGAGTCCAAACCCCTCTGACATAGCAGCCGTCGGGTAAAAACCCCTAAGAAGTGGCGGTCGCCATGTGTATCTTCAATGACATGGTGGTCGCTTACTTTAGAAGTGGCGACCGCCAACTTTATCGGCGCATAAGGCATCTAGGGTCGCGCGGATCTTGGTTCATTCGCACCTTCCACTCTCTCTCTCTCTAGCGTTTCTTCTCTCAAAAACTCTCCCAACTCTCCCTCTCGCTTCCCAACTCTCATACTCTTTCTCTTTTGCCTTTTGAGCACCTTTGCTTGATAAACGATGTTCACACTATTGTTTGTAATCCCGTTCCACTTTATGGCGGGCCAGGGCCATGACGATGACTTGGGGGCACGACAAGGCCCCTCCGCCGCTGGAAGATCTTCCATGGGGACTCTCAAGGGTACGCCCACCAGTCTTCCCGCTAGCGAGGTCACTACCACGTAGCCCATTGCTACGATGGATGCTCTCGTTCTTGAGGCAGAGTGTGCCTCCCGCCGGGCGGCTGAAGAGGAGGCACGAGCAGCTGCCAAGGCACAGGCTGCTGCGGATGCTGCTGCTGAGGCCGCCGTGGCCAATTTCTTAGATCCTGATGCTGGAGAGGGTCATCCGGCGCCCTTCGACCCACATACATATGCTCCACTGCCTCATCGCGTGGTTCCACGTGGGATGAGACGCTA
>JAULJZ010022019.1:0-15653 GCA_032270985.1 Heliamphora pulchella
CAAGATTTTGAAAAAACTCACTATTATAGTAGTATTAGTTCAAAATATTTTATAATTATATAGGTTCGCCCCTCTAAGATTTTTTTAAAAATTTAATATATGCTCTACTAAAAATTTACAAGAACAATTCACCTATCCTAAGTTAAAATCCTGCGTCCGTCCCTGCAGGTGAGCTTTTGATCCTATAAAAAGTCTACTCCTAGTTTTCTCAACGTATAGAATTTATTTTTGAAGTTATTTTGATGAAATTATTATCCTAAAATCTTGATATAAATTAAACAAATTAAATATATATATATATATATATATATATATATAACTTTAAGTAGTTAATTAATTGATAAGAATAATGGTGTAACTTAACTCAAATACCGTAATATTTTAATATATTATTATTTGAACCTAAATTGAGGTATTGAACGGTCATGATTTAATTAAATATTAAATATTGAACACCAAAAAAATTCGAAATATCATAGAAAAAAAAGTAATGATAAGTAATATAATATATATATTGGATAACATCAACAATGAAAATTAATCTAATTATTTCAATATTTTAGTATGTTGTCATTCAGACTTAAATGGTAATAATTAATGATTTTAATGTCATTAAATATTAAATATTAAATAAAAATAATAATATATATCTTGAAGGAAGATAGAAATAATAATAATGATAATAATAAGTAAACAAAAAAATATACTCTTCAATAAAATTAGTGGTGAAACTTAATCTGATTATTATAAATATTTAAAGACATTATTGTTTGAATGGAGTTTGGGATAACTAATGATTTTGATTAGATTAGAAATCATCTATTAAAAATTAATAAATATAAACTTAAACTAAATAATAATATAAGAAAAATTAATACGAATAGAATCTTAATGGGGAGTTCACATAATAATTAAATATTATTTGACTTGAGCATTAATTAATAACAATATTTTATAATTGTATTATTCAGCATAACATTTTTCTAGATTTTTTCATTTGTCGCACATAATACATTATTGGATCAAGATGAGCGATTTTGTATGCTATGTATCTTTGTTAAAAATACTCTTTGTCCAAAAATTATTTGAGAAATCTATATATGATATATATTTTTTAAAAATAAATATTTGATAACTGTTGGAGTATTTCACATTTTTTAATGTAACTATTTTTGATACTCATGGTGATATGTCATGGATATACGCGTGGATATACTCAAGGTTACTCAAGGTTAAATACGCATAGATATACTCATAATTAAATACGCATGGTTAAAGTCCACGGATATGATCACCCTTAAGAACAGTGTGATTTTTTAGATAAATTATGATATGCTTTGACATAGGAATTTCTCATATGCTATTTGAAAAGTGAGTTAAAAATTTGTGATAAAAATATTTTTAGCAAATTGTTGTGGTACTCCTTATTTTGAAATCATGGTTCTTGTTATCAATTTATTCTCAATCCCTGATTTAAAATAGTATATTAATATGTGTGTTTTAATTATTCACACGGCTATGAGCTTATGAAATCTATTAACATTTTTTAGGTAGACACGTTGAAGAATAGATGACTATGTGTTGCTGGGAACACCTTCGCATATGATCTCCATTAGGGTTTTGAGTCGGTTTAGTTTTTGTTTAAATAATAAATAGGTTTTTAGCTTATGACATTATAATTTTAGAATATTATTAAAATTTTGAACTATTATATTTGTGTTTAAAAGTTTGAAATTAATTCAATTAGAGTTTATGTTTGAACTGTTTTGTATTGTGGTTGTTGTTAGAGGCAAAACTGTCAAAATCAATGTTTTTACAAACGATTTTTGGTAAAAAAATTAACTGAACGAGCAAACGCCGAAAAGAGCTCCAGATAAAACTTTTAACGTCGAACGATCAAAAATAAAACCCATGCAACCAAAGTTAATTTAAAAGAATACATTTTACCGGTCAAATCTTCAACTACGTTTTTGATTTTGAATTGAAACTCCCGTCAGACCTTCTACTGTATTTTCTTATGCGATTATTGAATGTAGAGTGGGTTACAATCTATCAAGAACTTGTACCGGCAGAACCTGATTAGCTTTAGTCTTGAAAACAAATTATGAAACTGGTTCATTCTACCCGTATAATTATAGAGCTACAGTAGGGACCTGTAGAGTAATTATGAGTAAAACTTCCAGTGGAACACAAACACCCATTAGCGATTTTCGTAATTAAGCAAACCTCATAGCGGTATCTGTAAATATGAAAACCTTGCAGCAATTTTATAATTTTCATAAAACACTGAATTACGGTTCATACCACTAAAGAACTATAATTGCACTTTTGACCTATAATCTCAAGACCTTCTTGCATTGAGTTCATGTTATTAAATGCTTAACATTTCTCCGTACATTAAAATTTTCGATACCCGCCAATTAAATTTAATTATTGATAAATTGATTTAATCGACATGTTAAAATTTTTTAAGCTCTTCCGTTTAACTTATTTGACCGCCAGATAATCAAATTCACCTGCAAGGTTTAGCCCGGTCAAAACTTATAAGCTTCTTTAGGGGGTATTGTCAATCCCGATCTTTCAGGACGTGAATTCTGTCAATAATTAATATTCACTATATAAATAAGACCGTTATCCAACTCACCAGAAATATAGACCCATATAAGATCGCACTCTCTAATGAATAAAAATAACGAATATTAAATATACGCAAATCAATAATTATTTCAAAATTAAGAGTATAAACACTATTCATAATAACCTTGGAGTGTGAATTAATTTATATACTCTGTATAAAATTAATTATCCCAATGTGTCCCGTTCAATACACACAAAGTGTACTAGTACAGAGAGTCAGAACAATAGACGACGCTATTATCTGTTTTCCATAACCAAGACAAACCTACTAAAATTCTGTGCTACAGTCGTACCGATGGTATGTTCATTTCCATCTAAACTGTGAACATAAAACTTATATTCTGCAATAACCTAAAATCTGATCTTCTGTGTGCAAGTCGTACTCTACACACCAGATTAAATACTGTACAGAATATTAGACATCCATACATAATATTAAAGAAAAGATATACATACATTACTCATAATGATTGTCATAAAATAAAAAATTAATTTTATTAAAAAATATAATTAAATACTAAAAATATGATTTTCAGTATACCAACCCTAATAATCTCCCACTTATGCTCAAAACTATGCTGCCATACATCTGACTCATATGTCTTCTACATGACTATCAAAAGTCTTAGCCGGTAAGCATTTTGTAAAAAAATCTACAAGGTTGTCTCCTGATGCAATCTTGGTCATACCAACATCACTCCTCTGTACGATTTCTCGTATCAGGTGATACTTACGCTCAGTGTGCTTTCTTTTCTTGTGGACCCTTGGCTCCTTCGAGTTTGCAACCGCTCTATTATTGTCACAATAAAGTGTAATAGCCGACTGAGCTAAAGGGACCACCTCTAGATCCAATAAAAGGTTCCTAAGCCAAACGGCCTCCTTGGCAGTTTCAGAAGTTGCCATGTACTCAACTTCCATGGTGAAATCAGCAAGGGCTGCTTGATATTCCTCTAACTTATAGCTCCACCTATTAAGGTAAACACATATCATGAGGTAGACTTGCGAGAATCGTTGTTAGACTAGAAATCTGAGTCTGTGTACCCCAAAGGTACTAGATTGTCTGCCTCGTAAATCAACATATAATTCTTAGTCCTTTTTAAGTACTTGATTATATTTTTTACCGCAGTCCAATGCTCTTGCCTTGGGTTAGACTGATATCTGCTAACCATGCCAACGGCAAAACGGATGTCGGGTCTAGTGCAAAGCATCGCATACATGAGGCTTCATACTGTTGAAGCATAAGAAATCACCTTCATCTTCTCTATTTCATCAGGTGTCTTAAGACACTGATCCTTGGATAAAGTGATTCTATACCTGAAAGGGAGAAACCCTTTCTTGGAATCCTGCATGCTAAAACGAGTAAGGATATCATTGATATACTTTACTTGTGATAAGCTCAATATCATTTGTTTTCGATCTCGCACAAGCTTGATCTTAAGGATGTGACTGGCTTCTCTCAAGTTCTTCATATCTGTCACCCCCTAAACTCCAAGTCATGTGAAAAAGCTACCGAATAACCACCAAAATCGGCCAAACAGGAGATGAAAATCATAAAGCCCAGACGAGACTAAAACCTTTGTAAAACGCACTACCGAGGATTTATTTAATTTAAAAGAGTAACCAAGAGACTACGATTACGGTCCTACAAGATAAGCCTTTAAAACGAAATACATGTTTGAGATAAAAAATAATTATTTTTAATAGAAGCTTAGGCGGTTCTAAAATCTCCCTCGAAGTACAAGAGTTTAAATGAAGCATAAACTATTTGAAAACCTCGTTTGTAAAATGTTGCACCAACCAACGAAAAACGTAGTAAGATACTACAGAAAACAACAATCAACCTATGGTTCTCTCGAAAGCATAAAGCATGCATACATTGGCTCACGACCATAAGAAAAACATATGGTTTACGACATGTTATACTCAAACATAAAATATATACAGAAAGGTATAAACTACCTAACAAAGACCACACAACAGGATCTCGTCAACAACCACCTTCGGGCACCTCAAGGTCACCCTACAGGACCATGTCTACCTAAAAAAGGTTTCACAATAAAATCCCACACCATGAACCAAAACCCAATAGAAATAGATTATAAAGTTGTAAAGCAGGTTATGCAATCATAAGCATACGACTCAACCACATGAGCCAAAAAGATTTTTCCACCCTGAAAATCACAAGTTTTCCATCAAGTCAACACGAGTCTCAAAATGGGTTTACTTAAGAAAACTTCACGTTTTCACCCTTAAAACCATGCATATCTACCATGCAGATAACATGCCATAGTTAAAGGAAAACAGTAATCAAAACCTGATTTTTTGCTTAGATCACACAATCGAGATCAAAACGTCATTTTCCCACTCAGAACATACTATCGAGGAAAATAAAACGATAAGCAGTAACAAAACAGTATTCTCCACTCGGGTCACACAGCCGAGGAGAAAAAGATGAAATGAAATCCTATGTACTAATTTTGCCACACACAGGGACAAAGGTAACAACTATATACTCCTGTCCATTACCCTAGTCCTGAACAACTTAACGCCTGCTAGGTAATGACAAGTTCTACATGGAGTCACAACAATGACGCCATTCACGGAGGCAACTGACTCTTTATGGATTTTCACGACCGATGAAAGAAGCATCTAATACCACATTTACGGGGATTAACCCGAAGGACCGTAGCGAATCCACTCTGCGCACGTTTTTGGATTTTCACCAAGGAGCAATAGAAGCCCAACTCATCATACCCACTGTCATGTTACATGTATAGAAATCATTTAAAAAACAGTCGTAGCTCAACTACGAAAAGCCCGTAAAATAGTTATACATCAACATGTATAAGAAGAGATCCAATCCATCCACCATGAAGATCTACTAGCATGTAAAATCATACTTCCATCAAAACGTTTCAAAAGCTGAGACTCAACCCCAAGGGTTAGCTCCAAACCTCCAAGAAACACGTTTTTTCATAATTTTCACAAAACTCCATTTTCAAAATCACCTTTTGAAAACTACGGATATTAGCACATCCGAATCATGAAATAAATCAAGAAGGCGTAAAAACATGCTTTCTACCCGAAAAACCAAGGTTTAACATAAAAATAACATTTAATGCATTTTTTACCCGGTGAAAATACATAATTACATATAACACCTTTTAACAGTAATAGAGTCTAAAATCCTACTTCGTTGAGCCAAAAGCTCGACGCCTCGAAAATCGAACATCGATGAAACAAAATTCTATCTGGATATATGCGAAGCCCTCGGAACCAATAGCAAAAATTCGCTGTCAGTTTGCTGAAAATCGAGCCCCGGGCCTATCAGAATCTAGAGAGAAGATAGAGGTTTCGGAAGAGAAAAACTAGATCTGAAAAAAATGAAATTCCAAAATATCTCCAGGCTTTTTCCTTTTATAGACATGGCAAAATATCACGGTTTAGTCGACTAGACCCCCAATCTAGTTGACTGGATAAGGCTACTGGAATTGCAAAATAAGCCTTGTCGACATAGTTCAGTTAACTGAATCCCAGTTCAGTCGACTGGATCCAACCCCAATCGACTGGGGACACCCATCCAGTCGACTAGACCACTGGGAAAAACTGTCCTTTTCGAGAAACAGGTTTTTCAATCTTAAACCAAGCCAAACATGCCTCTTTCGAACCCAAACAAGCGTAAAACTCATACGCAGATGTTGTTCTACTATGAAGAAACAAAAACCCAACACACCGAGGTCAAGGCTTAACTCAAACTCCATTAACACTTAAATTATTCCAAAAATAAAATAGGTCAGGGTCTCACAACTCTCCCCCTCTTAAAGGAATTTCATCTCCAAAATTTAACACTAAAACTTAAGCTAAACACCAGCCCATTCACCATCAACAATCTCTGATGCAAACCCAGGAATACTGCACAACTAAAATACCCCAGCAACTGAAATCCCAAGCCTGTCGTCATACAAGGTAAACACGACTTGAAGATTCGATCTCCACACAAACTGTCCACATATGCAAGTCCCATTGGCACAACTGTCTTCCAGGAAACATTCGCAAAACGTGGGATCAAGATCCAACTCACACTACCAAACCTCAAACATAACTCTCACCGTATACCAACCACTACAGCGACAAACCCATCACACAAGACTAATCTGCCATGGTACGTGGTCCCAAACACTCTCTATTTCAGGACATAGAGACTGTCACCCTCGTCCTCACTACCAGATACTGGCTCAATCACATCTCACAATGGACACCAAGGATTACCTTTGTGAGTCCAAACACATGATGTCTAACCCTGACATCGATCACACGAAGTTACATACTGTACGGACGAACTTTACTCAAGTTCTGATGCTCACCAACCATCCACTGACTTTGATACCACATCATCGCCCTACTAATGCTAACAATGCCATCACGAAGCTGACACAACGCCCATCCACGAGCAACAACACAAACACCCGACTTCAGAGAGAAACTCACTTACTCTCCTGGAACACCAAAGAATGCATCACATCCAAACCTTCATCCTCTATTTGCTCTTCTATCAGGAATCACAATTCTCACTCTGGAGAACCACTAGATAATACGCCATTGTCCCAGACAAGATTTCACACAACTGAAAACTAACCCGGCATCACAGCTATAAAGTCACCTGATCCAAACAAGTCACTTAACCAAACACATCACGCAGACAGAACATCTCATAGGTATCCAAAACCTACAAACCCAACCATGTTGCCCGTGCAACAGCACGTCACTATATGTCACTGCACAACTCAACGTCTCGCCATTAGATCACTGATACCCAGACTACGGATCAACCTTAAATCGAACACAATCACTGTCATCTGATGAGGCCAACGAATGGCTGTCATCCAACATCAAACTCCAACTCATAAAACATACATTAAACCCTTGAGTCCACAATAGCAAGATATTCAGACCCAAGACACCAACCAAGACTTGCATATTACACTTAGCAAATTTCTCACCTCCTAAACTCATCACGACCCTTTCGTTTCCAACCAAGCAAACGGTTATGCCAAAGCACAACACTTACCACAGTCGACGATCACTCATCGACTCCAAGAACTCAGAACACTTCAAAACCCAAACATAACCCAAACCCAGACTTCTCAAAGTCTACCCAAAATTCACCATGTGAATATCACAGCCGCACGATCCCGACAAATTCCCGCTCTGCCAAGAGCAAGATGGACAACCATATCCACACAATTCAGAACTAGCCGTAAACAACGGTTAACGATCCTCAGCTGATCACTGTAAAAAGAACACTACATCTCCATCTAACAAAGATGAAATAACTCGTACCAAACAACCGTCCACAAGAAAACTCTATCTCCGTCTAGAGAGAAGAAAAGGGTCAATGAGGAACCATGACCCAATCTCAGTGTACTCCTAGTACTCATCAACACTTGGTCCCCAAAGAACCTTGTAAACCTTACCTTGGAACCGCATCGACTACAGTCAAACAACTGCCGTCAACCATGATCATAGCACTCAGACCACCTGCTACACCAAGCTCTCAACTCTTCGGCGTCATTCGCACACATACAAAAATCATCAATCTGCACACCTTGTACAACACATCCCATGGGATTACACGCTCATCACTAAGCGTGCACGGAGATACATGTCAACATTCCATCGAGCCAAAATCTCACTCCACAAGGTTATACTTACTCACCTAATTCCTACTAGGCAAATCACAATCACTTCACGACCTCGAACCCACTGCCCAGCGCAACTCACATAGAAAGCGCACGGCACCATATAATGGAAACCCAATCTTAAAACCCTTCATTCGGAGTTACCAAGAACTTCCACAACCATGCAAACACCTTCCGCACTTTCACTCTCAAAGCACACATCGATCATAGGCATTGTAACCCACGATTTCTCACTTATTGCCCTAGGCCAGTCGAATCACACGGTACAGCACTAAACCTTATTACTCCACACTTCATTCCCATGGGAAAATAACATACCCATCTCTGAACCCAAGGTTGAACACAAACATCCTCTAGACATATCATACGCAAGATACGCTGGCTCAGCATTAACCAACCACATGCACTTAGCACGGTTCTCAAACATGAACTCCTAATTGCTAGGGTAACAACCAGACCACAAACCTGATTTCTCGTAGGAATCTCACAGAATTATTACTCATCGTAGGTTAGACTTATAACCTGAATCATCATCCAAGGTCATCAAACCTAACTCTGACTACCAGCAACATCTTGTTGACCACTACCAACATCCTGGCTACCAGGGAGTGTCTTCAGAATAACACATTCCGCTATCTCAACACACTCACAACCAAGGATTATCATGCTCCCATCCACTTTGTTTCCATCTATACTTCATTCTGAGCACATGGCTCATGACATAGCATGGCTCAAGATGTACCTAATCCATCACATGGCCAAAACCACGTACATCAACCTTACCCAAAAGGGATTATCACGAGCCATAGATCTATCCACCAATCTAGTCATGACATCTAATTCCCAGGGTCTCCATCACCTCATCGCCCCTACTCATAAGGCGATCTTGAACACAACTCTAACCTCCCATAGCATACTCTCAGAGGAGTCTCTGCTCATAAAGACACTCAACAGTCCACCAACCGAGACCAACCCCACACGGTTAAACCCAACTCTCTGACGAGTTCTATAATACACCAAGTGATCGACGCTCAACCCATAAACTTACCTTTGCAACTGATAGCAACCGAGTCGCATATTCAAGACCTAAACCATTGTCTCGTCGTCTCAAAGGGTATACAGGTTATATAGAAAGAAAACATGAAACACGACAACCTAAGGTCGATTTACCATGTTATTTCTAACACATACCACATAATCATGCTAACACATAGTCACAACGATTATGCAGACACAACACCGATACCGAGGAGAACTGACAAGAATGACGCGTCACTTTGGATAACCTACTTAGATTCAAAGCTAGAAATCACGTCAGCTAAACGCATTTCTAACTTAGCTCCAAAGTTTGTTAGTCCAAATGCCCAAAAGCAAGACTAATCAATTCCAAGGTCGCACCTCCATACTCACATATACACAGCATCAACATGCTTAACAACTAACATGCTTATGTTTCAAACACAAGCAACCAAGCACACACACATCCTCACAAGGTGACGCACCCTCTTCCCATGGCTCATAGGTATTTGAACCCAGAGCTCTGATACCAAGTTGTCACGCCCCAGACTCTGAGTTATACGAAAAAGCCACTGAATAACCACCAAAATCGGCCAAACAAGAGATGGAAACCATAAAGCCCAGACGAGGCTAAAACCTTAGTAAAATGCACTACTGAGGATTTATTTGATTTAAAAGAGTAGCCAAGAGACTACGATTACGGTCCCACAAGCTAAGCCTTTAAAACGAAATACACATTTGAGATTAAAAAAAAACTTTATTTTTAATGAAAGCTTAGGCTGTTCTAAAATTTCCCTCGAAGTACAAAAGTTTGAATAAAGTATAAACCATTTGAAAATTCCGTTTGTAAAATATTGCACCAACAAATGAAAAACGTAGTAAGAAACTACGAAAAATAACAACCAACCCATGGTTCTCTTGAAAAGCATAAAACATGCATACATTGGCCCACGACCATAAGAAAAATATATGGTTTACAACATGTTATACTCAAACATGAAACATACATAGAAAGATATAAAATACCTAACAAAGACCACACAATAGGGTCTCGTCAACAGCCACCTCCGGATACCTCAAGGTCACCCCACAGGATCATGTCTACCTAAAAAAGGCTTCACAATAAAATCCCACACCGTGAGCCGAAACCCAATAGAAACAGACTATAAAGCTATAAAGCAGGTTATGCAATCATAAGCGTACAGACTCAACCACAGGAACCAAAAATGTTTTTCTACCCTAAAAATCATAAGTTTTCCATCAGGTCAACACGAGCCTCAAAATAGTTTTATTTCAGAAAATCCTACGTTTTCACCCTTAAAATCATGCATATCTACCATGCCATAGTTAAAGGAAAACAGTAATCAAAACCTGATTTTTCGCTCGGATCACATAACCGAGATCAAAACGTCATTTTTCCACTTGAAACATACTACCGAGAAAAATAAAACGATAAGCCGTAATAAAATAGTATTCTCCACTCGGGTCATATAGCCGAGGAGAAAAAAATTCTATGTACCGACTTTGCCACACACAGGGACAATGGTAACAACTACAGACTCATGTCCATTACCCTAGTCCTGAACCACTTAAGGTCTGCTAGGTAATGACAAGTTCTATACGGAATCACAACAACGATGCTATTCACGGAGGCAACCGATGCCATTCACGGAGGCAACCGACTCTTTACAGATTTTCGCGACCGATGAAAGAAGCATCCAATACCACGTTTACGGGAATTAACCCGAGGGACCGTAGCGAACCCACTCTGTGCACGTTTTTGGACTTCTACCAAGGAGCAATAGATACCCAACTCATCATATCTACTGTCACGGTACATCTATGAAAATCATTTAAAAACCAGCCGTATCTCAACTACGAAAAATTCGTAAAACAGTTATACATCAACATGTATAAGAAAATATCCAATCCATCCACCATGGAGATTTACTAGCATGTAAAATCATACTTCCATCAAAACGTTTTAAAAGCTGAGACTCAACTCCAAAGGTTAGCTCCAAACCTTCAAGAAACACGTTTTTCCATAATTTTCACAAAACTCCATTTTTAAAATCACATTTTTAAAAACTATAGATAACAACACATCTGAATCATAAAATAAACTAAGAAGGCGTAAAAACATACTTTTTACCCGAAAAACCAAGGCTTAACATGAAAATAACATTTAATGCATTTTTTACCTGGTAAAAATACATATAATTACATATAACACCCTTTAACAGCAGTAGAGTCTATAATCCTACCTCGTTGAGCCAAAAGCTCGACGCCTCCAAAATCGAACCTCAACGAAACGAAATTCTGTCCGAATATATGCAAAGCCCCCGGCACCAATAGCAAGGATCCGCCGTCAGTTTGCTAAAAACCAAGCCCCGGGCCCATCAGAATCTAGAGAGAAGGCAGAGATTTTGGGAGAGAGAAACCAGATCTGGAAAAAATGAAATTCCAAAATATCTCCATGCTTTTTCCTTTTATAGACACGGCAAAATATCACGGTTCAGTCGACTGGACCCCAAATCCAGTCGACTGGATGAGGCTATTGGAATTGTAAAATAAGTCTTGCCGACATAGTTCAGTTGACTGAATCCCAGTTCAGTCGACTGGATCTAACCCCAGTCGATTGGGGACACTCGTCTAATCGACTAGACCACTGGGGAAAATGGTCTTTTGCGAGAAACAGGTTTTTCAACCTTAAATCAAGCCAAACATGCCTCTTTCGAACCCAAACAAGCGTAAAACTCATACACACATGTTGTTCTACTATGAAGAAAGAAAAACCCAACACACCGGGGTCAAGGGTTAACTCAAACTCCGTCAACACTTAAATTATTTCAAAAATAAAATACGTCAGAGTCTCACAATATCGAACTACTTAGATAACCATACTTTAACCATAGATAATGCCCCCACATCTATTTCGATGAGTAAGATATCGTCTACATAAAGTACTAAGAAAATCAGCACGCTTTCGTCAAGCTTCTTGTACACACAGGACTCATTCGACTTCTGATTAAAACTATAAAATTTTATGGCTTGATCAAATCTAGTGCTCCAAAACCTCGATGCCTGTTTAAGTTCATAAATAGATCTCTTAAGCTTGCACAACATGTGCTCCTGGTCCTTTGCAATGAATCTGTCTGGTTGTATCATATAGATACACTCGTAAAGACTTCCATTAAGGAAAGCTGTCTTGACACCTATTTGTCAGATTTCGTAATCGAAATGAGTAGCAATGGATAAGAGAATTCGGATAAACTTAAGCATAGCTACCGGTGAAAATATTTTCTCATAATCGATCCCTTCTTTCTGAGTGACCCCTTTAGCAACAAGCCTAACTTTGAAGGTTTGAACCTTTCCGTCTGCTCCTCTCTTCCTCTTGTAGATCCACTTGCATCCAATGAATTTTATCCCTTCGGGTGGTTCCACAAGTTTTCAGACCTGATTAGAATACATAGATTCCATCTCTGAATTCATAGCCCTTTGCCAAAGATCTGCATCTTTGTCTTGAAGTGCTTCATTGTAGTTACAAGATTCGGTATCTAGTTCTGCCATGATCTTGTCAAAAGACTCTCCCAAGAACATATACTAATCAAGTTGATGAACAATCCTTTCACTACGACGAGGCACTACCTATGTCTGTGTACTAGCAGTAACACGTTATCCAGAATCTGAACTATGTGCTTCAGCACCCTGTTCATGATTTACATCTGTCCCGATAATTCTCCCACTACGACGAGACAATAGGATATCAGTGACTTGTAGTTCTTCTTCCGTTCTACTGGTATTTTCACTCAGTTCATCCATAATAATTTTGCTTTTGGGCCTCTAATCCATAATATAATCATCTTCTAAGAATCGGGCATTAATATTAACAATGACTTTTTGATCCTTAGAATTATAAAATGAACCATCCTTCGTTCCCTTGTAATACCCCATAAAGAAGTAGATTCTTGTCCTTGGTTTCAACTTACCCGCGTTCCCTTTCAGTATATGTGCTGGACACTCCTAAATCTGAATGTATTTCAGACTACGCTTACGCCTGGTCTACAATTCTGTGGGAGTAAAAGGTATTGACTTATAAGGTAGCAAGTTTAGAATCTAAGCCACTCTCTATAAAGTGAGTCCCCAAAACGAATTGGGTAAATCTGAATAACTTATCATGGATCTTACCATCTTCATAAGAGTCCTATTCCTTCTTTCTGCTACATCATTCTGCTGTGGAGTGCCAGGTCCAGTCAATTGGGATATAATATCCTCTGATGACAGGTAATCTTTAAAATCTCCAAAGAGGTATTTTTCACCACGATTGGATCGTAGTGATTTGATATTTTTATCTAGATGCTTCTTCGTCTCCACCTTGAATTCTTTGAATTTCTCAAAGTATTCAAATTTATGGTGCATCAGATAAATGTATCTATACATTGAGTAGTCATCAATAAAACTGAGAAAGTACTCAAAGACACCTCTAGCTCGGATTGTCATAGGACCACACACATTAGAATGAACCAGCTCCAATGGTTCTTTAACTCTATAGCCTTTGGCCAAAAAGGACCTCTTGGTATCTTACCCTCTAAGCAAGATTCACAAACTAGAAGTGCCTCCACTTTCAATGAACTCAAAGGTCCATCTACTACCAATCTGTTTACCCTTTTTAGATTAATATGACCCAAGCGTAAGTGCTAAAGAAACGTTTGGTTCATTAAAAAAAAAACTTTCTCTTAAATGATACATTAGATGTGTTATTCATTTCAGTTAGTTGCGGTGTAGGAGAGATAGGAGATACGACATATAGATTATCCACCAATGTACCAAAATAAATAAAATATTTATTTATTTTCATATCGACAGAGTCACCAAAATGAACAGAATATTTGTCCTTTATTAAACTTCAGATTGAATTTTTTTTAATCAAATGTACATAAAGACAATCTTTCAGAAGAAGTATCCTATCTCTACTAAAACTGAAAGTGACATCTCCTACTGCAACTGCTGCCACTCTTATATTATTGTCTATGTGTAGGTATATTTTTTCATCATTGAGCTGTTTGATTTTTTGGAACCCCTACAAATAATTGCAGACATGATTAGTTGCTCCCACATCTACACACCAGGTACTAGTAGATAACACCGCTAAATATGTTTCAACCACAAGTAAACAGAAATCACCTTGTTTGTTCTGCTTACTAAGAAAAGCCAGGCACTTCTTTTTTCAATGCCCAAACTGGTTACAGTGATAGCACTTGTCTCTCGGTTTCTTTACATCAGCTTTTGGTTCCTTAACTGCTTTTGGACCTGTGTTTCCCTGTGTCTGAACATTTTTCTTCTTCTTGTCTTTTAGATTAGAGAAAGAACCTTTCTTAGCCATGCACATTCACATAACCTAGCTTCCTAAGAATACCCTCGGCTGCTTGAAGTTCCTTAAGAAATTTTGCCAATGTATAGCTGAGCTTATTTATAGAATAGTTCAAGCAAAAGTACTTAAAACTTTCAGGCAGTGACTGGAGTATGGTATAGATCTGGGTTTTTTCATCAATTTTAGCTTCAAGAATCTCCAGTTCATTCAAAAGATTGATTGTCTTCAGAACATGATCCCTAACTGGTGTACATTCAGCCATGTTTGCATTCATTAGAGATCTCATGGCCACCTGCCTAGTAGCACGATTTTGATCTCTAAACATATCTTTGAAATTCATAATCATGTCATTGGCACTGGGCATAAATTGATACTGCAAGATAATTGACATTAAAACCAAAATGTAACAGCGAGCCATCTGATCAGCTTTCTGCCACTTCTGATGGGCCTAGGTTTCCTGTTCGGTTGCCCCCACATTAGATACCGGTAGACATATCTCTATTAATACAAATTTATAATCCTTGGTAGTTAAGACAATGTCCAAGTTTTGTTTTCAGTCAACATAGTTCAATCTCGTAAGTTTGTTTTCTTTGAGTATAAAAGCGAGTGGTTTGAAAGCCATTATAATCCTGAGAATCACATAATTAAAATAACCATTAATTATGACGAGCAAAATTTTAAATTCATTTTAATTTGGTTCCCTCTACTATTTTAAAATTAATTTGCCAGCAGTCTGGTTCTTTGTGAATAGCATGTCTCGGTGGGATGACGTCTACTATCCATTGTTTAACCAGACAAGCCAATTTCCTTTAAATAGCTGACATAGGTTCAGTTCAGTATATAATAGCAGTAACTCAGATGGAGATGATACTATTATATACAGTTAAGTGTTAACCATCACCTAATTCCAAATCAATCGCTTCGCAATG
>JAULJZ010022040.1:0-15652 GCA_032270985.1 Heliamphora pulchella
CATGGCTGATTATTAGCAATATACAGATTTACAGCAATCATATCTAAACTAAAATGAAAACTAAAATATACAGCCAATCTGATCTGATTGACAAAGTTGATCTCATATCTTATAGTGGTGTTGTGCTTGATTTCACTCCTTGCCCTTTAAAGTCCTTGATAGTTTCTACTTTCTAGAACCCGCTAAGACAAACTAGGAGAGCTAATTGTAGTAAGGGGTGACACCAATGAGGTGATGCCTTAGGGCCATTCAACACTAAGGTGAGAGCCTTCTAGGATACGAATCTTTGTGTAGTTCCTTAAATTTAACCTTAAGATAGGAGATGAATAGGGTCCCCTTTGATCTTGCTGTAATTATTATTGCCAATTTATTTTATTCCCTTATCTTTGCACGTGAATTTTAGATTGTTTCTACTTTCCTGCTTTGGAATCAGCCGTAACCAGGCCTGTTGACTTGGCTCTTCAGCTGTGCCAGTGGTTATGCTCTTCTTGAAACCTTACTCTTTTGCCCCCTTGGGCCAAGATTACTCTTTT
The DNA here is from genome assembly GCA_032270985.1 of Heliamphora pulchella. Taxonomy (NCBI): domain Eukaryota; kingdom Viridiplantae; phylum Streptophyta; class Magnoliopsida; order Ericales; family Sarraceniaceae; genus Heliamphora; species Heliamphora pulchella. Next base: position 534 of record JAULJZ010022040.1, read on the forward strand.
ACCCATTGTGGCTCAGATCAGCCTCATCTAGAAAATGATAAGTGGGAAAAAAGGATTTGAAATCCATGCCAAGAATGGTTTTAATTGCAGAAGGATCATGTAAATAAAATGATCTTGGCGTACTTGATTTGCGCCTCAGTTCTCTTAATTAACTCTCATGACTAGTGCCCCAAATATTTGCAAGTTTATGCCCTAAATCACAATTAAACATTCCCGCTTACTACTCTGTACGGAGTAACGAATATGTGGTTTCAAATGCCTCCAATGGTGATAATTACCTGATTTTGTTGCTTACAAACAATTGGGTGGCTGATAAGGGGGGGCATACCTTTGCTGGGCTGCCTTCCAGCCATACCATTTTCTTCCATCAATTCTTTTGTCAAACTATTCGTTTTTTCAGCATCTGTATTTTTTCTTTTCCTTTTGCTGGTTGTGTTCAATATACATTTATCTTATATATGTTTTTGGTCGGTTAGCTATAGTTACAAATCTTTCTTTTGCTTGCATGGAAATTCTTTACCTCCTCAGTTGCGTTAACCTTAAATCTCCTTTGGTGTTGGACTGTTAAAAATATTAGGTTTCACGTATCGCAAAAGCATTCTGGTGGCAAAAAATGTGAAGCTACCCAGTAATGCCCCTGGATGCAATTGCAAAGGTACCTGCATAGATCCCAAGAGTTGTGCTTGTGCTAGGCTTAATGGCTCAGACTTTCCATATGTGCATCGTGATGGTGGCAGGTAAGAACAAAATGAATACAGTCAGTTCAAAACAAGCTGCTGAAATCCATTTAATTTGGAGAAATCTATCACAAAAAGTTTTCAATCCTAAGTAGGATGGATATGAACATGTGACATGACACGGACACTCCATAGACATGCCATGGACGCTCCATGGACACGCCATGGACATGTCGACATGTTGAATTTTGAAAAATACAGTACAAGATATGTTGGTATAAAATATGATATTTATTTTTTGAATATTTATTATTTGTCTAATATACGATTTATTCAAATGTAATATAAAATATGCAATATGTTGCTAATTAAATTAAGAACTCATATATTTCATCTTATAATGTATAAATGTTTCAAAATTTATTTTGTGTATAAGTTGTGTTTTGAAGAATGCAAAACATTGTTACTATGAAGATATTTATCTCATATAACGCGTTTGGAGGGTTCATGAAGTATCAACGAAGTATCCGTGCAGTGTTGAATAAGTGTTTGATATTCAAATTTAAATTTTTTAATAAAGATACGTTTAAGAAGTGTTCGAGGAGTGTTGGTATCCGACATCACCCCTCCTCTATAAAAGTGCCAGCTTCTTAGGTTTTCACTTACATCACTTAACATGCAATTTTGTGTTGGTTGTCTAAAGAAGCATGCCTTATGTGGACAAATCTCATGGATTTGGTGTGTACCCTAGCTTTGTGAAGGTTTTTTTGTTTGATGAAGAGACGACATAAGAGTGTTTTGGGCTTTTGCGTAGTTTGGTGGTCTTTTTGGTTTATCACTTTCATCCTGTAATTGTGTTGGACCTTGGTAGTGATTCTAGTATTGGTGTAATTAGTGTGTTGTTTATATGTTCATTTTTTTGTTAGTTCATTGCTTTCTGGATTCATTTGATGTTTTATTTGGCTTTAGGAATGAAGGACATTTAGTAATTTCTAGACTTTTCTAGATTACTGTTGTATGGCCCATCATCCTTTTCTTGGGTCAGTTCATGTTAATGAGTCTTCATTTGCACATTTTTTAGCAGTCAGTCTCATATTGCTTCCCTATCTGAAGTCGAAGTCTTAGTAAAACAGCATCAAAAGACAAGAGGAAGGCCAAATGACATGATTTTAAGCTCATAAATGATTTTGTGGGATTAACTGATGATGTGACTATGCATAAATTCCAGGAAATGGCTTCACATATATTACCTTGTGGCTAATAATTGATATAGCAATTGAATGATATCTGTTTTTATTTAGACATTTTCCTTACCTGATGGTTATGTTGCACTTGTACTTCCAGATTAATTGAGCCGAAGGCTGTAGTGTTTGAATGCGGTCCAAATTGTGGATGTGGTCCTGGATGTGTAAACCGGACATCTCAGAGAGGGCTGAGATATCGACTCGAGGTTCATTAACCATAACCGTATATATTTTTTGTTTGCCTGCTGGCTCATCAATATTTTGGCTTGCGTAATTGTGGATTTCATATCCTATTTTTAATAGGTTTTCCGCACTCCAAAGAAAGGTTGGGGTGTGAGATCTTGGGATTATATTCCTTCTGGGGCTCCAGTGTGCGAATACATCGGTTTCCTCATGAAATCGGATGACATAGATATTGCTTGTGAAAATACTTACGTTTTTGACATCGATTGTTTGCAAACAATGAAGGGGCTTGATGGAAGAGAGGTATGGATACAAAAAGTGAAAAGATTTCAAAAGATTTCATCTTCTTTCTTCCTATTCTGGCATTGTAGTTATCACTCTTTAAAATTTATATTTCTGTTTGATTGTAACTTGCCCAATCCTGAATCTGATGCTGTACGTGTCTTTTTTTTCTTCTTCTTCTTCTGAAATGTTACTAGCATTGTCCTCTCATTCCAATTCTTTGAAATTTCTTGCTACTTCCAATTTGCTTGGGGTTGTGAAATTGTGTAATGGGTATATTGAAACTTCATGTTGATACTAGACAACATAGTTATTAGAATTTTACAATTCATGATTCAGTTCACGATTCACTTCACGATTGATGCATAAATTGATAGAAATCTATGACTGAATCTATTTTGTGATAAAATCATGATTAATTTTACAATTCACGGTTTGATTCATGAGTCAATTCACTATTTAGCAATAAGCACACACAAGACACACATTTGAAAGTATATTATGTTTAGTCTAAAGAGTTTTTACTTCTCCTCCCTATTATTTTATTCTCTTTGAGATTTTTTTTAATCTATTTTATGAATTTCAAAAGAGAATATACTATAGTTTTTTAGAAATCTTATAATAGGTTAGATTTGAGCCAAAAACTCACGTGATGAAGTCAAATATCTAACCAACTAAATTAAGTAATCATGTCTTTATTGTATAATTTGTGTTACTAAGAGTTTTATTTATTTAAGACATATGAAGTATTTAACATGATATTTATAGTTTATGTTAAATCTTATGATTTTCAATTTAATTCGATTCACGATTCCCAAAATCAAGATATCGATTTATGATTTGACAATCATGCTAGATGCATACTTCTTCTATTATGGTTTCTTCATACACATTTTGTATGTTGTAACTTGTAGCAGAAATTTTGTAATTTTTATGTTTTTTAGTGGTGTTGAAAACTAACTAAACGCATGGGCGCAAGTCAGAAGAATGATCAAACAATCACACATGACACAAGATATACGTAGTTCAACTTGAATACTTACATTCACGGTTCACACTAGCGTTTCACTACATTTTGAACGAAAGAGAAGCTACGACGACGGTTAGGGTAACTTGCAATACCCTAAGTTGGATCTATGAAATCGTGGGCCTAGAGACTAATACTAATCAATAATCAGGTTTAACAATACTAATCTTGCACTTGAAGATTGATAGGGGACACAACTACCGATGTCTCCTATCTAAACATAGGGTGCTAGTGTGAGGCTTTCTCTCATTTACAAACCATGAAAGATCAACAAAAGTTGAACATATCTTCATCTTCTCAATAGTAACCACTTTAGTGAACTCAGTAAGGTTGAGTTTTTTGTTAGGTGAATTGCACTCTAACTGTCACTGAATAATTAACAATGATCTTTTTCTTTACCATATTCTTTCATGAAATTCTTCTATCAAAGTATTTCCTAACAAGCCTATATGGCTGATACGTACTCCGCCTCTATTGTGTTCTGCAATCACGAAACTCATTGATTGTTACACTACTCAAAGTAAACACGCAACCTGTAATTCTGTTCCTAATATTGATATCTCCTGCCAGTTCTGAATTCTTGTAATCTTGCATTTAATATTTGAGCCATCCTCACACAAAGCAATGCCCAATCTTGTGCATGGCATAGCATACATGAAGCTGCTTACACAGTTGAAGCGTAAGGCACACTTGCCATGTGTTTTTGCTTTTCCTTTGTGAATGCTCTTTATTCCTTTGAAAGCTTGAAGTGACTTATCAATGGCGTGCTAATTGGCTTAGCACGTTTTGTATTGAACGTTTTTATTTTTCAACATACTCTACATGTGATAGTTTTAGGTTTCTATTCAACTTGTCCTTGTTAATTCGTATACCGAAGATTTATTTTGCAAGACCTAACTTTTTCATTGCAATTTGTTTGGGTTTGTTTGACAACTGTGCCTCGAGATTAGAACCCCATCCATGCTTGATCCTTCTATATGCATAACATTTGGCTAAACTATTGTCGTGTATCATGGTAAAGTTTGGTAAAGCCTGCATTTGTCATTAAATTATCAGACCTTTTTTACCATTTTGTGTATGCTATTTCAACCTATTTAAACCTACATAGACTCTTCTTGAACTTATATACCAAATTATCCTTTCCTGTCATAATGTATTTGTGTGGCTGGTGCGTATAAAATATGTTTTTTCAAGTTGCCACAGAGGAAAGCTATTTTGGCATTTAACAGTTCTGAGTGCAAATTCTCAAATGCCACCAGACGATGGGCAGACTAATGGTAGAAATCTTTGCAACAAGAGAAAAAATTTCACGACCCTAACATTTGTATGTTCAAGTTGTACTCAATCACACCTTTCGCTTGCAAAGTGAGAAGGAAAATCCTGGTAGTTTTTATGAAATTCTTAAATTGTGCAAGATATAAGGCTCTATTGGTAACGGTTATGTTCTCTAATTTTGTTTTTAATTTTTTTTGTAAATTGCAAACAAAAATATGTTCGATAATTATTTTTAAATTTTAAAAAAATTATAAACAGTTTTTAAAATTTATTAAATTTTTGTAAATGGTGAAAACCCCTGTTTGTAGACTGATATGTACTAATTGATTTAATTAAAGAAGTCAAACGCCGCAAAAATATTAACCAATCACACAAACAAGAAATAAAACCACACACATGACACGGTAATTTTTACCGTGGAAAACTTCAAACCGGGTAAAAATCACAAGACCACTCCGGGTTTAAGAGAATCAAACACTATAATAAAACATTGGTTATACAAAAATCTTACAACCTTCCGTTGAATCCACAACCCATGGTAGTAAGCCTATTCTAGCTGAATTCACGTGCACCAATTTCGTTTTTGACTGCCACTGGAATTCACCACCGGATTTCAGATGCTGACGGAATCCACAACCAGACTTTAAACCTTTGAAAATCTTCTCAAGATACTCCATGAACTCGCAGGAACGTTGAAGGTTTGATTAGCTTGATGATATCTTGAAGTGCGGAAGCTAAACGATCATCAAGTGATTGTTGATTGGCTTGAGTGGTTGTTAATCAACGTAGGAGAGCTCTATGGCGGCTAGGGCTTCTTTTCTATCAAGGAGGTTCACCATAAACAAAACCTTAGCAGCCTATATATATTGGTCTACCAAAACCCTAGTTGTTGGGCTGTAATTAACAGCTGTTCACGTCCTGGACCGCTCGATCTGTCATTTAACCGATTGATCAGTCAAAACCTGCTTGGAGTAAATTTTGTTTATTCAGTGCAAAACAAGTGCAGAGCAATGCAGAAACCGAAACCATCATATGACTGCTCGATCGGCCCGTTGAGCGGTCTAACACCACTTGTTGAATTTTGAAGTTTTAGCTATGATTTTTAGCTCCGCTGCAAAATACAAACATACCTCCAATAGTCCAAGTGTCAAATATTAAAGAATAAAATATAAATAATTTGTCACAGATTTGTCAAAATATAAATGAATCAAAAAAATTAAACCGGAGGCTTAAATTCCTATCAAATGGAAAAAATGTGTTTTCATTTGTTTCGTAAATAAATTTTAATTTTATCTTTTTTCTTTCACCACTTCTGACCGCCTTCGACCACCACCTCTGCCAACCAACTCCAACCACCGCCTCCGACCACCACATTCAGTCACCTCCACTGGCTAGTATCTTTGACCACCACATCTAGTCACCCCCACTGGTCACTACCTCCGACCATAGCCTTTGGTCACAATTTCTGACCACAACATGCGGCCATCTCCTCCGACCACCACCTCCAATTACCACTTTCGACCACCATCATTGCCTTTTGCTATCATTTTCGGCTAAAACCTCCGACTACTACATTTGACTACCACTTCTGGCCGCCACCATCCGACCGCCATCTCCAACCACTCCCTCTGACCACCACATCCGATCACGCCCTCCGACGACAACATACAGCCACTACCTTCAACCACCACTTTTGGCTACTATCACTGCCTCTTGCTATCATTATCGGCTAACGCCTTTGACCGCCACCTTTGGTCACCACATTCGATCACTACATTTACTCGTAACCTCCAACAACCACTTTCTAAACATTTATATGTCAAACAAATTTTTGTTTTTTTATAAAATAAACAAAAGCATATTTTTGGTTTATCGTAAACAAAAAATAAAAAAACTGTAAACGTTACCAAACGGGGGCTAAATGTTTCGCGTTATAGCTTAATATACATTGTCGGACCCGTTTCCAAATAACTTAAGCATTTGGAACAATTTGTGTCTTTACATGGTATCAAGAACTTTGGTTTCAGTACGTCTTGGGTTTAAGTCTCGCCTGTATTCATGTTATATTTTTTATTGTGCGTTATGTTATATTTCTGTTGGTGCACTTGTTTAGTTTAATTTGTTTGCCTCTACACGTGTGAGACATGATCACACGTGAGGGGGAGTGATTTAACTTGATATATATTTTTGGACCCATTTTCTAAGCTTAAGTTTTTGGGACAATTGTGACTTAGCATTTCATGCCCGGTAAAGATGAAATAGTAAGTTATGTCAGTTATATGCTCTTACATTATATCAGATTTCTGCCAGAAGGCAAACAATCAAACCCTGAAGACACATTAATCGGTAAGCTAAACACTAGTAACTAGCATAAGTAGAATCCTTTACATCTTTATGTCCAGCAAACAGACCTCGGCCATTTACACAACGAGAGCATCATCATAATGGAGAATATGGTTTCTTTTACCCCTTTAACCAATGATATCTTTAAAGTTAAGTTGAAGGCGTTGTCTGGTAGGCATGCATTAATTTTGAGAATACTGAAGATGTTGTATACCATACTCGCCTCTATATTGTCTTTTTTCGTTTTGGATGCCCAAATTGGTTCTCCACTTTGGAAAGTGAAGGTATATTATCATATTTTTCCTTTCTAGATGAGTATGAATGCATTTAATTGTGTGAATAAATTCTTAAATTCGAAATTTAATGAACTATTACTTCAGTGCATATGCGACAAATACTTTTGCCCTTACAAAGTTAGACTTCTGAGCTGGAAATTGAAAAGTTCTGCTATAAACCACCTCTTTGGGCTTGAAGTCAGAAATTACTATTGCCAATTCTATTTCTGTATGCTTGTGAGCGGTGATGAATTTACTCAGTTCCGTTGTGTTTACCTTAAACAGGAACAAGTTATCACTGCACAGATTGGTAGTAATCCAAAGCTAAACTGATGTTTTAGTGACAACTCCATTCACTTTCCAGCATTACTTGATCTGCTTGGTTTTTTTTTTTTTTTTTTCCAATTTGGAATGACTGTGCGAGTGTTAAATCAAATGGTTGCTTATCATGAAACTTCACGCGATAGAAAAAAGCATAGAATGTAAATTGTGATAGGGAAACGACTGCCGGTAATTGTCATGCGGTCCTTACATTGGCTTTGTACATAGAATGCTATTTTAATCAATTGTCTTTGGGTTATTTCCTGCCGTTACTAATTTCTGATTATTTCTTTTGAAGATAATGGCATTGAGTACTTGTTTTCTTTTCCCTAAATGTTGTTGCTTCCATTTCATACAATTTTTTCCCTGTTTGACGCATTACATTTGAAGTAATTTACCTTATTTTTTGAGTAGAGGCGATTACGAGATGTGTCTATACCAGCATACTTGGGAAAAAGTGATGATCAGAAATCCGAGAGTGTGCCCGAGTTCTGTATCGATGCAGTTTCCTCAGGGAATGTTGCCAGATTCATCAACCATAGCTGCCAACCTAATCTTTTTGTTCAGTGTGTTCTGAGCTCACACCATGACATCAAGCTAGCTAGGATAGTTCTTTTTGCAGCGGACAACATACCTCCATTGAAGGTTCTTTACTGTGTGTGTGTGTGTGCCCCCACATTTTGCTTTTCTAATTACATTCCAAAAACTCATTGAGGCCATGTTCCTGATATTAAGTTGATCATTAGCTGATACTGAACAAAACATTTTACCAAATTTAAAATGTTATATAATTGGTGGCGAGCATTCTATTACCATACCACAATTAACCAAAGAGTGGCATGATGTAATATTAACTACTCAAGGAGATAATACAATAAGTCAACTAAATGGTCTTCTCTGATTGTTTAGCTGTGCAAAAAGATTCTGAAATTATTTCTTGACAAGTATTTATGACCTTCAATCTAATAAATAATGTGCCGGCAATTTGTATCCGTTAATAGAAATAATAATGTCCCAGTGATTCACAATAAACACTGAACTTTTTTGAACAGGCGTCTATGTTTCTACATGATTAGTTCCACTAGTATTTCTCGGAAAGTTTGTAGAGAAGACATGCATTTCAACTAATCATATTTCATTGTTAATTCTTTTTTTAACTTTTTCTAGAATTAAATTACTCTTTTACCTAGAAATACATTGAGTTAGTTAAATACTGGTTTGTTAAGGCCAAGTTTGAACCTTTATCTAGGGATATCCTGTGAATTTTGTGTTGAATGATGATCCTTTCCTCCTTTTTCTGCTGGATAGGCATAAGAATTTTTTTGAATTCTAGGTAACAATCTGCAATAAATATCTATTAGACTGCTTGGATTTTATGGAGTTGGTTATGAGGTAACTGACAGTTTTGCTCTCTGATTGCCTGAAGGAGCTTACATACGACTATGGTTATGTACTTGATAGTGTGCTTGGTCCTGATGGCAAGATAAGACGAATGGCATGTTATTGTGGTGCAGAAGATTGTCGGAAACGCTTGTTTTAAGCTGTGGAGTTCAGTTTCTTTTGTTCATAGTGGTACATGCCCTTACATGCTCTCTGCCAACATGTACCTATTTTGCCCCAAATTTTGGGATTGTGTTGCAAAATACTTGGTGGCCATATTTTCTTTCAACCCCAAAACTTTTGTTGTTGTAAGCTGTGACTCTTTTGTCATGTTTGGTTAAATACTGAAATTATGTAACATTACCATAATGTTGTATGCTTGTGCAATGAAGAGTGATAATTAAAAAATTTAGGCTATGTTGGGGAATTGGGACTTATTGAGAAAAAAGGAAATGAAGGAAAATGAATTTTTCAGAGCTATTCATTTTTCTTCTCATTTTAAACAAACAGACAAAATTAAGAAATGTAGCTTATTTTATTGTTTCCTTTTTGTGCTATTTTTTCTCTAAGAGGCAATGATACTTTTAGGACATGTTTAATTAATCAAATTAATAAAATGTGAGATATAAAATATTTACGAAGTCATAGCATTAATAATTTTCTCATTACTAGTTTTATAAAAAAAATTATCATGTGAAAGTTATAATTCTCGTTTTATTAAACCCCAATTAATCATACGAGACTTAGTGTTCATGAGGTTGAGCTGCCAAAGCAGCTGTCTACCTGATAGAATTCACAATAGCAAGAAAGAAGTCACTCTCTTGGGTGTTTTTAGAAACGGAAAATTGGTGACTAGGTGAATTTATAAGTTATTTATTATTTTTAATCTAGCATAATAGTTTTTAACGAGTAAGGTTTATTTTTATAAAAGTTTTAACGCGTAAAGTTTTTGATGGAAGCGTGTATGATATTTTGAGATAAAAATTGTATTTACGGATAAATTTATCTGTCTTATTATAAGTACATATAAATGTCACAAATAAATTTATCTATTTTATTGTAAGTACACGTTTAATGAATACAGGTAATTTTATTTATACTTTTTAAAATATATATAAATAATATAAATAAATTTGTTTATTATATTAAAATTACGTGTAAGGTGTTATGATTGAAAAGATAAATTTATTTGTCTTATTGTAAACACATATAAAAAATACAAATAAATTTATTTGTGCTTTTTTAAACTTGTATAAAGAATATATATATAAATTTATTTGTCTTATTGAAAGTACGTATAAAGAATACATAAAAATTTATCTATTTGCATTATTTGTGTTGATAATCAAACAGATAAATTTTTTTGTTAGGTATAAATATATACAAACAAATAAATTTATCTGTTTATATTATCTGTATTGATATGCAAACAAATAAATCTATCTGTTAAGCATAAATATTCAAACAGATAAATTTATCTGTTTATATATCAAACAGATGAATATCAAACAGATAAATTTATTTGTTGCTAAGTATTTTCAGAAAAAATCACACAGAGTATTCTTGCGTGTTATAATCTTTGTTTGTGAACCTTACGTATTAAAATTTATTTTTTTGAACATTTAACTGAAATTCTATTCTAGAAAAGAAGTTTATTAATTCTGAATAGAGTTTACACCAAGAAAATGAGCGTTTGCTCAATACAACAAATTAGTATTTACTAGTGTTGACCCGTGCTATGTATAGAATAATTTATATTTAAATAAATTATAATAAAAATATGATAACATATAATAATTGTTATAATTCAAAATCTTAATAAATAAAAATATATCTTCAAAGTGCAAAATACATTTATTCAAAAACAAAACACTATTTTAGTCCGGGCCTATATCTACTCTAATTATTTCAAGTATCATATGCAAGAGCTAAAATTGTTTTTAAGTACTATTTTAGTTTTTATGTTTTCTTTTAATCTAATTTGTACATAATTTAATTGAAGTTCTTATTTAATTTTATTTAATTTAAATTATACTTACGTTTTAGTGTTAATTCGTAACTAAGTTATTGTTTTTATATATGTTTTTGTTCTTAGTTTTTATTTAGATTTTAGTCCTAATTCGTATATAAGTTTTTTGTTTGTATTTAAGTTTTTATTCTTAGTTTTTATCATGGGTTTGTATTTGATTTAATCTGTATTTATGTTTTTAATGTATTAAATTAAATTTAGTTCTCACTCAAGTTTATTGAGAACTTGTGAATTACGGATAATTGATTATTGTTAAATTATTGCCAATAATAATTGAACTTGTTAGCAATTTGCATTGTCCGGATTAGTTTTCACAACGCATGAACCATAAAAATAAAGTAAAAACAAAAGCGCCAACATAAAAAGGACACTTGTTGTTACAAATTAGTCTTTTAAATTGGAGATATTAAAAAAAGACATGGGAAAGTGTAGAGAGAAGTATTAGTTTTTGTTTTTATTTAATTGATTTGCTGCCACTAAAATAAGAAATTATCAATCTTTTTATTTTATTTAAAAATAAAAGAGTTAAAAATCTTAATTGTCCAGAATACTTTTGTAATTGAGAAATTTGTACTCAAATTTAAGAATTGTACTTAAATTTAACTTAATGTATATTTTTAAGTATAATAATTATAGTTTTGAATTATAATAGTAATTTTAAGAGTTACTTTAAATTTTTGTATTTTAGTTTAATTATAGCATTATCTTGTTGAGGTAGTTGGACCAATTTTTATTTTTTTTTGGTATAATTTTGTAACTTGGTGTATATTTTTAATTACTTTTATGTTAGTTTTAATTTAATTTGATAAATTTTAGTTATAAAACTCAATTTCATAATTTCATATTAGTTTTATCATTATTTAATTAATTAAGTGTTGTATTAAGTCCCTTTTAATTTAATTTTCAAGGTGGTATTAAAAATTATATTGCTTTATTGTATTATTTATTCTTTGAGTATATAATTTTGAAGTGTTGTAAGAGATTCATGTGTGTATATATATATATATATATATATATATAAAGACTACTTTTTAATTTCTTGATTATAATACTCAAAAGCAACTTACTTTTTGGTTTATGTTTTATTTTAATTGAGTAGTTGGAGAGAGAGAGAGAGAGAGTTGTTGTCTTTATTATATATATGGACTCTTTTATCAAAATAGGTGAGTTTGTAAACTTAATTATCGGAATATGAATTTTTAAACTTAATTCACAACCTACGTAAAAGCGCGTTTAGTAAACACGCTTTATGTACAAATATTTTTGACAAATACTTTAATTTTGTAAAAATAATATTTAAATATAAAACGCGTTTACCAAACACGCTTTATGGCCTAATACATAAATCGTGTTTCCTAAACATGCCTTTTCACTTTTATACATAAAGCGTGATTACCAAACACGCTTTAAGTGTTTTATATTTTTGTAAGTAAAAACGTGAGCTTTATACAAAAAGCATGCTTGGTAATCACGCTTAAAGCGTAACAGTATTTATATGAAAAGCACTAAAAAGGTTTACAGAGATGGTGCTTTGACTTTACACCGAAAGCTGTTACCAATCACGTTTTCATTGGAAATGAGAAATGTGTTTATGAAAAAAGCTCAATGAAAAACATATTTACATGAAACATATTTCCTTAAGTTTTCGAATATATTTTTATAATTGAATCCATTTATTACGTAGAATTCGTCGATTTTCTTATTTGTAAAAAAAATTAGATTTATTTGATAAATATAGCTAAGTGATTGAATAAAACTTGTTTAAAAGGTTTTTTAAAAAATTATAACTTTTATTTATATTATTTATAAAATAACATTATGTGATTATTTAGCTACAGTTATCGGGCCAACTTAAATTTTTATATGAATAATAAACTTATTGAATTTTACGTAATAAACGGATCCAATCATAAAAAAATATTTAGAAATTAAATAAAAAAATATAAACAAAATTTAAACTCATTGAGATTAACTTATTAAATATATAAAAACATCACATACTAATAATACTCATCTATGTAGCAAGTTTAGGCTAAAGGCGTATTTCAGAAACACGCTTTTATTTATTTCAAATAAAATCGTATTTGCCAAACACGTTTTATATTGTTATTTTTATTTAAGCTTAAAGCGTATTTGCTAAACACGTTTTTATGTTGTTATGTCTTGAAACGTGTTTAGCAAACACATTTTCTATTAAAGCGTGTTTGTTAAACACACTTTTACGTAAAATAAAAATTTTATATGAAATTAAGCTTAAAGCGTGTTTAGTAAACACGTTTTCTATTAAAGCGTGTTTGCTAAACACGACTTTACGTAGAATGGGAATAAAGTTTAAAAACTCATATTCTGGTAATTAAGTTAAAAAATTATCGTATTTTGGTAAAAGAGCCTATATATATGTATATATACATATATGTATTATAATAATATTTTTTTTACTTTTTGAATATTTTATTGGTTATTAGGTGTTGTAGTCACATAATATCTTATTAATTATTATTTTTTATTATAAAGATTCTTTTTATATGTATTCTTGTGTATATAATTAGCAAGTGTTAGAGATTGATTGTACTTTATTTTATGATTTATAATTGTCATTATTTTTAATTACGATTATTATCGCCATTATTATTATGATTATCGTTATCATTATTTATTTATTTATTTTTAAATCCTAGCGTTGGGTGATCGTGGTGATATAGGCAACTATATTATAGCTATATTACCGTTGTTATTAGCATGTCTAAAAAGCGGGTCCTTACAATAAATGCTCTGAAATTCTATTGTTGGAACCAGCGCGAGATTGGAAATTTGTCGCATGTGTTGACTCAAAACCATTTTATGTCGATACAAAATATTTAAGGTTTGGTTCTTCAAGTGGTTGTGTCAACTCAGTTCTTCGATTGTGTCAATCCAATTTCTGCTTTTACCTCACCCACACAGTAGTGTCGACTCATGAATCATTTGGTATTGACCCAGTGCATTTTTTCAGATTTCTAGCTGAGACTTTGGTGTCGACTTAGAAAGTTACAGTTAGTCTCGGGACTTTTAGAGTCAATTCATTTTCGTTTGGTGTCAACTCAGAAACTTTCAGGCAGTCTCGGTTGTTTTGGTGTCGACTTAACTTCGTTTGGTATCAACCCAAAACACTTATTTCTGAAGGGAACATTTGTGTCGACTTAAAAATCTTTTGTGTCGACCCTTTTAACTTGGAATCGAAAAGTAACTTGTAGTTCTGGTGTCGACCTATTTCTCTTTGGTGTCAACTTATTTTGTTTCTCGGAGGGTGTTTTGGTGTTGACTTGTGTAAATTTGGTGTTAACCCAAAAATTCAAAGTCTAAAACCCGAAGGATCATTTGGTGTCTACTCAAAATGAATCTCGGGCCAATACTGAAGGTGTTGATCCAAAATCATTTGGTGTCGACTCATCTGAGTTCTTGAAAATATCTTAAACAAAGATATTAAGGTGTTGACTCAATATTTTAATGATGTCAACACACTTGAGAGTTGCAAGTGTACTTTGTCTTAAGGTGTCGACTCAAATATCAATGTGTTGAAACAAACCATTCTTATTTCAACTCATTTGATGTAAAGAGTCAGCACAAATAGTATAAGGTATTGACTCATTTCTTATAACGTGTCAACACTTGCCTTTTTGAAAATAAATAAATATAATTTTTTTAAATCAATTTAATTATAAAAAATAAATTATTAAAAGTATCAAAATCTAATTAAAAAGCCATTGGACTAATAATCTTGCATTTTTTTTTTATGATTACAACATTTTTTAAAAAATATTTAAAAAAATTTTAGAATAAAGGTTCTCCCCTTATCTTTATGCCTTAATCAAATTAAACAATCATAGCAATATGGCATTCAACAATAATATAATATCTAAGCTTCACAAGAAGCATTTTGAATTCATTATAAATTGGGCATCAGATCAAACAAGCTCAATACAGCAATAAGGACATGTCATTCATAAAGGTTTAAGATTCATGCATTCAACATTTCATAATTTTAAAAAAAAATTAACAGTCATTCATTCAAAAAAAATTTAGAAATGATTTTATCTATAAACA
>JAULJZ010022051.1:0-38517 GCA_032270985.1 Heliamphora pulchella
TGTGTGTATTGAACGGGACATTTGGGATAATTAATTTTATACTGACTATATAAATTAATTCACACCCCAATGTTATTTTGGATAGTACTTATCCTCTTAATTCTGAAATAATTATTGACTTTTATATATTTAATATTCGTTATTTTGATTTATTAGAGGGTACGATCTTATATGGGTCTATATTTCTGGTGAGTTGGATAGCAGTATTATGTATATGGTAAATAATGATTATTGATGGAATCCACGTTTCGAAACATCGGGATTGACGATACCCTCTTAAGAAAGTTTATAAGTTTTTACCGGGCCAAACACTACAGGTGGATTTGATTATTTGGCGGTCAAATAAGTTAAGTGGAAAGGCTTAAGGAATATTAAAATACCGATTAAATTAAATTGTCAGTAATTAAATTTAATTGACGGGTATCGAAAATCTTAAAGCAGGGAGAAATGGTAAGCATTTAATAATAGCAGCTCAATGCAAGAAGGTCTTGAGATTATGGGTTAGAGTGCAATTACAGTTCTTTAGTAGTGTGAACTGTAATTTAATATTTTATGAAAATTATAGAAATTATTGTGTTTTTCCATAATTGCAGAAACCGTTGGTAGGTATCTGTATTTCACTGGAAGTTTTACTCAAAATTACTCTCCAGATCTCTGCTGTAGCCCTATATATATGCGGGTAGGCTGAACCAGTTTTAGATGTGATATCATATTTTGTCTTTCAAGATTAAAGGTATCTGGATTTTGCCGGTACGAGTTCTTGATAATCCGTAACCCACACTACGTTCGAGGATCGTATAAGCGAATATAGTAAAATATCTGATAGGAGTTTCAATTCGGAATCAAATCGTAGTTGAAGAATTGATCGACAAAAAGTATTTTTCTAAATTAACTTTGGTTGCACAGGCTTTATTTTGATTGTTCAACGTCAAAAATTTTATATGGAGCTCGTTTCGGCGTTTCCCCGTCCAGTTAATTTTTTTACTGAAAATCGTTTACAAAAAAAATGATCTTGGCAGTTTTGCTTCCAACAAATTGGTATTAGGGCCTTTTTGTTTTTTGTTTAGGGTTATCGGGGCCGGGTAGTTTTTGAACTGTTGCTAATTTTGTTTTGCAGGCATTCTAAGCCCGATTTTATGATCATCCTTTATTTTTATGTTCGATTGAATGCGTGGATGCTGATTTATTTTTTTTAACCACGAGAGTTGATCGTGGTAGATTAATTGTGAATTCTACGGAGATATAGGATCAATCTAAAAATTAATTTTCGATTTCTAATTTTTTTATTTTATGTTATCAAAATAAAATAAAAAATAATAGTAAAATGAATGAAGAATAAGGTGAAGAACACAGGCAAACTGCCGGTTTGCCAAACGCAATAATGGGTGCTATCTTCAAACAGCAAAATCGCTGGTTTCAAACGGCAAAAAGCAGCGCCAGATTCAATCACACAGTAGACTGTTTTCCAGCAGAAACAGCCAAACGAGGAGCTGTTTTCTAGCAGAAATAGCCAAACGAGGCCCTGAGTGCTGCAGCAACCTTGGTTTTTTTTTCAAAGATGAAAAGAAAAAAAAAGGTGGGGCAGCGTTGAAGCAGCAAGCTGCTGCATTTTTTTCAAAGATCAAGAAAAAAAAAATCAAGCAGCGCCTAATCAAAAGCATCCAAACCGCAGCAAGCAATTCCCAAAGCACACAGCCGTTTTCAAAACTGAAGCAAAGCCATCCCAAGTAAGCTGTTTCAGCGCCAAACAGGCGCCGGATCATATGCAAAAAAAAAAAAAAAAAAAAATTTCCAGGCAGCAGCATCCCAAACCTGCTGTTTCGGCGCAAACCAGGTTGTTTCGGCTTTCCGGCACTGTTTTTGTTGGCTTAAAATTCCTAATAAAGATTGATCAAGATATTCTGATGCAATCGAAATATAAGAAGTTTATTCAGAAAAATGATTATTACAGCTTATCTTTTTAAACAGGAGAAGAGTTTTAGATGAATTATAAAATTGGAATTTTTTATTATATCTTTATTTAATTTTTTATTAACTACGTGGATGATATATATTAGTTTTATTTATTCTGTTAATTTAATTTATTCAAAAATTTAATTTTAATTAAAATATTTTGTAATGCAATATAAAATAAAGTTTTTTTAATTAATTAACTTTAATTAAATAAAATTTTTTTAAATATTTTATTTTTTACAAAATATCACGTTTAAAGATGATTTTTTTAAAAATCGGATATCTTAGAAAAATGTGAGAATTAATTTTGAATTTTAAATTAATTAAATAAAAAATATTTAATCTACATAAATTATTATTTTTTAAAAAATGTGAAATAAAAAATAAAATAAATAAATACCTTTAATCACTACTTTAGCTGAAAAGCTACGGAAAAAAATATGCACTTATTAAATTTTATTTGTTACGCATTTAAACACGAAAAGATGGTTTGATAAATCAGAATCTTTGGAATCGTGTACACGGAAAGATATTTAAATTCTTTCAGATCGTGTGTTTTTTGAAATTAATAAATTTATTTTAATTAAACGGATTTTTATAACCCTAAAAAATATTTTAAAAATCTAAGTGGGAGAGAAAATTTATTCATAGATAAATCCCGCGGTCTTCACATTAGTTTGTAAGCGATGCAATTAAACCCTGCGTGTTGACAATAAATCCTTCCTTTCCATCGGACAGATTAATTGCGGTATCGCCAGTACAAACCTCTTATAGGGATAATTTTAGATAATTGTTAGTGTGGATCACTTCTCTATATGAAGGGTTCATTACGAAACGATTGATTTGGGATTAGGTGATAATTAATACTTAATTGTATATAATAGTATCATCTCTATCCGAGTCACTACTATTATATACTAGACCGAAATTATGTCAATTTTTTAATTTTACTTGAGATGGTCAGTTGCCGAAATAGTAAAATTAAAAAGAATTGGCCTGTCTGGTCTTATGAAGGATAGTAAACGTCCTCATATCGAGACATGCTATTTTCAGGTTACTAGGCTGCTGCCAAATTAATTTTAAAATGGTAGAGAGAACTAAATTAAATTAAATTTAAAGTTTTACTCATCATAATTAACGATTTTTTTAACTATGTGATTCTCAAGAATAAAATAAATTTCAACCCACTCGCTTTAATACTCAAATAAAACACACTTACGGGACTAAATTTTGTTAACTAGAAATATAACTTGGATATAGTTTTAACTACAAATGGTATTCCTTCAATACCAAGAAATGTGTTTATTTCTGAAAAGGTTCTTCCTCTGGGCCGAAAGGGATGAAGAAGAAAAAAGTTCAGAAATAAGGAGACACAGTTTTCAGGATAGTTAGTGTACCACGGACTGGTGTGAAAAAGTCGAAAGGCAGATGCCTTCACTAAACCAGATCCGGCACTGAAAAAAGTTGTGCCCAGTATTTCTCAGAAGGCAAAACAAACAATGTAATTTCTGTTCACTAGTTGTGGAAATATGTTTAGCGGTGTTATCTACCGATACTTGGTGTGTAGATACGGGAGCTACTAATCATGTCTACAATTTATTACACGAGTTTTAGACAATCCGACAACTTAGTGATTGGGAGATTTACTTGCATATGGACAATAATACAAAGGTAACAGCAGTTGCAGTAGGAGATGTCACTCTTAGTTTTGATAGAGATAGGGTTTCAATATTGATAGATTATCTTTATGTACATGCTATTAGAAGAAACTTAGTTTTTATTTTTAGATTGGCTAAAGACTGATATTTAGTTTATTTTAATAACTTTGTGTTTGTTATGGATAATAAACGGGTTATCTGCTCTGGTACATTGGCGGATGATCTTTATATTATTACTTCAATCTCTCATACACTGCAACTAATTGAAATGAATAATACATCTATATTACCATATAAGGGAAGGTTTCATTCTTTAATGAGCCAAGCGTTTCTTTGGCATTTACGCTTGAGTCATATTAATCTAAAAAAGATAAACAGATTGGTAGCAGATGGACCTTTGAGTTCATTAGAAGTGGAGGCACTTCTAGTTTGTGAATTTTGTTTAGAGGGTAAGATGACCAAGAGGCCCTTTTCGGCCAAAGATTATAGAGCTAAATAACTGTTGAAGCTGGTTCATTCTGATGTGTGTGGTCCTATGACAATCTGGGCATTTGGTAATTTTGAATACTTCATCAGTTTTATTGATGACTACTCAAGGTATGGATACATTTACCTGATGCACCGTAAGCCTGTATGTTTTGAAAAATTTAAAAAATTCAAAGCAGAGGCGAAAAAGCGTATGGGTAGGAGTATCAAATCACTACGATCCGACCGTTGTGAAAAATATCTCTTTGGAGAGTTTTAGGACTACTTGTCATCAGAGGGGATTACATCCCAATTGACTGCACTTGGCACTCCACAGTAGAATGATGTAGCAAAAAGAATGATTATGACTCTTATAAAAATGGTAAGGTCAATGATGAGTTATTCAGATTTACCAGATTCGTTTTGGGGACTCGCTTTAAAGACAGCGGCTTACATTCTGAACTTGGTACCTTCTAAGTCAGTACCTTATACTCCCCTAGAATTGTGAACCGGGCGTAAGCCTAGTCTGAAACACATTCGAATTTGGGGGCATCCAGTACATGTGCTGAAAGGTAACTCGGGTAAGTTGGAACCGAGGACAGAAATTTGTTTCTTTGTAGGGTATCCCAAGGGAACGAATGGTGGTTTGTTTTATAATCCTAAGGATCATAAGGTTATTGTTATCACCAATGCCCGATTCTTAAAAGAGAATTATATTATGGTTCATAGGCCTAATAGTAAAATTATTCTAGAAGAATTGAGAGAAAATACCAGTAGAACAGAAGAGCAAGTCACTGATATCCCATTACCTCGTCGTAGTGGGAGGATTATCGGGACAGGTACAAATCAAAAATAGGGTGCTGATGCACAGGGTTATGATTCTGCACAGCGTGTTACTGTTAGTACACAGACACAGGTAGTGTCTCGTCGTAGTGGGAGGGTTGTTCATCAACCTAACCTGTATATGTTATTGGGAGAGTCTTTTGACAAGTTACCAGCAGAACTGAATATCGAGCCCTGTAACTACAATGAAGCACTACAAGACAAAAACATAGATCTTTGGAAAAGGGCTATGAATTCAGTGATGGAATCTATGTATTCTATTAGTTCTGCGAACTTGTAGAACCACCCGAAGGAATAAAACTCATTAGATGCAAGTAGATCTATAAGAGGAAGAGAGGAGTAGACGGGAATATTGAAACCTTCAAAGCTAGGCTTGTTGCTAAAGGGTTCACTCTGAAAGAAGGGATCGATTATGAGAAAACTTTTTTGCTGGTAAGCATGTTTAAGTCTACTCGAATTCTCTTATCCATTATCACTCGTTTTGATTATGAAATCTAACAAATGGATGTCAAGATAACTTTCCTTAATGGAAGTCGTGACGAGTGCATCTATATGATATAACCAGACGAATTCATTGCAAAGGGCCAGGAACACATGTTGTGTAAGCTTAAGCCCTTAATGAAAGTCTTGCAGGCATCGAGGTCTTGGAATACTTGATTTGATCAACCTATTAAGTCTTATGATTTTGATCAAAGTCTGGATGAGTCCTGTGTGTACAAGAAGCGTGACGGAAGCGTGGTAATTTTTCTAGTACTTTATGTAAACGATATATTGCTCATCAGAAACGATGTGGGGGCATTATCTATGGTGAAAGTATGGTTATCTGGATAGTTCGATATGAAGGATTTGGGAGAAGCCAGCTATATCTTTAGGATCAAGCTTGTGCGAGATCGAAAATAAAGGATGTTGGGCTTTTCACAAGTAAAGTATATCGATGATATCCTTGCTCGTTTTAGCATGCAGGATTCCAAGAAAAGATTTCTCCCGTTCAGGCATGGAATCACTCTATCCAAGGATCAGTATTCTAAGATACCTGATGAGATAGAAAAGATGAAGGCAGTTCCTTATGCTTCGGCAGTAGAAAGCCTCATGTTTATTATGCTTTACACTAGACCCAACATCTACTTTGCCGTTGGCATGGTTAACATATATCAGTCTAATCCAGGGCAGGAGTATTGGACTGCGATAAAGAATATAATCAAGTACCTGAAAAAGACTAAGGATTATATGTTGATTTACCAGACAGACAGTCTAGTATCTTTGGGATACACAGACTCAGATTTTCAGTCTGACAGGGATATATCAGTCTAACTCAAAGCAAGAGCATTGGACTGCGGTAAGAATATAATCAAGTACCTGAAAATGACTAAAAATTATATGTTGCTTTACCAGGCAGACAATTTAGTACTTTTGAGGTACACAAACTTAGATTTTCAGTCTGACATGGATTTTCGTAAGTCTACCTCAGGATATGTGTTTACCTTAGGAGGTGGAGTTATAAGTTGGAGGAGTATTAAGCAGTCTTGCATTGCTGTTTTCATCATGGAGGCAGAGTATGTGGCAGCTTTTGAAGCAGCCAAGGAGGCTGTTTGGCTCAGGAATTTCTTATTGGATCAAGAGATGGTACCTTTAGTTCAGTCGGCTATTACACTTTACTGTGACAATAGCGGAGCGGTTGCGAACTCGAAGGAGCCAAGAGTCCATAAGAAAGATAAGCACATTGAGCGTAAGTATCACTTGATACGAGAAATTGTATAGAGAGGTGATGTTGCTGCGACCAAGATTATATCAGGAGATAACCTTACAGATCCTTTTACAAAGAGCTTACCGACTAAGACTTTTAATAGTCATGTAGAGGTCA
Source organism: Heliamphora pulchella (assembly GCA_032270985.1). NCBI lineage: Eukaryota > Viridiplantae > Streptophyta > Magnoliopsida > Ericales > Sarraceniaceae > Heliamphora > Heliamphora pulchella. The sequence goes on from JAULJZ010022051.1 coordinate 6,781, forward strand.
AGGGAGTCAGATGTATGGCAGCATGATTTTGAGTAGAAGTGGGAGATTGTTATGGTTTATATACTGAAAACAATGTTTTTGGTATTTAATAAAATTAATTTTTAATTTATTTTAATAAAATTAATTTTTAATTTTATGAGAATTTTTATGAGCAATATATGTATATCATTTTTTTGTTATACATGGATTTTTAATATTTTGTATAGTATTTAATCTAATGTGTAGAGTACGGCTCGCGCACAGAAGATTAGATTTTAAGTTCTTGTAGAATATAAATTTTATATTCACAATTTAGATGAAAATAGACGTATTATCGGTTCGACTGTGGCACAGAGTTTTAGTAGACCTGTCTTGATTACAAGAAACAGATAATAGTGTCGTCTATTGTCCCGACTCTCTCTGCCAGTACACTTTGTGTGTATTAAACGGGACATTTGAGATAATTAATTTTATACTGACTATATAAATTAATTCACACCCCAAGGTTATTATGAATAGTGCTTATCCTCTTAATCCTGAAATAATTATTGATTTGCATATATTTAATATTCGTTATTTTAATTTATTAGAGGGTGTGATCTTATATGAGTCTATATTTTCGGTGAGTTGGTTAGCGGTATTATTTATATGACAAATATTAATTATTGACGAAATCCATGTTCCGAAAGATCGGGATTGACGATATCCCCTTAAGAAAGTTTATAAGTTTTAACCAGACCAATCCCTACTAATTATTGACAGAATCCATGTCCCAAAAGATAGGAATTGACGATATCCCCTTAAGAAAGTTTATAAGTTTTGACCGGACTAAACCCTGTAGGTGGATTTGATTTTCCGGCGGTCAAATAAGTTAAGCGGAAGGGCTTAAAGAATATCAAGATGTCCATTAAATTAAATTGTCAGTAATTAAATTTAATTGGCGGATATCAAAAATCTTATTATGGAGAGAAATAGTAAGCATTTAATAACAGGAGCTCAATGTAAGAAGGTCTTGAGATTATGGGTCATAGTGCAATTACAGTTCTTTAGTGGTGTGAACTGTAATTCAGTGTTTTATGAAAATTATAGAAACTGCTGCGTCTTTCCATAATTACAGAAACCACTAGTAGGTATCTGTGTTTCATTGGAAATCTTACTCATAATTACTCCATAGGTCCCTACTGTAGCCCTATATATATGCGGGTAGGCTGAACCAGTTTTAGATGAGATATCAAATTTTGTCTTTCAAGATTAAAGATATTTGGGTTCTGCTGGTACGAGTTCTCGGTAGTCCGTAACCCATACTACTTTCAAGGATTGTATAAGGGAATACAGTAGAAGATATGATAGGAGTTTCAACTCGAAATCAAATCGTAGTTGGAGAATCGATCGACAAAAGACATTCTTCTAAATTAACTTTAGTTGCATGGGTTTTATTTTGATCACTCAACGTCAAAAGTTTTATCTAGAGTCCGTTTCGGCGTTTGCCTGTCAAGTTAATTTTTTTACCGAAAATCGTTTACAATAACAATGATCTTGGTAATTTTGTCTCCAATATTTACTGTATTCCCTGATGCAATTCCCGAACGTAGTGTGGGTTACGATCTTTTGAGAACTGGTACTGTCAGAACTTGGTTAACCTTAGTCTTAAAGACAATTTATAAATTTAGTTCAGCCTACCGGCATATTTATAAGGTTACAGCAGGGACCTGCGGAGCAATTATTATAAAGACTTCTAGTGCAACCCAGATATGTATCCAGTGCTTTAAGCACTTATACAAACCTCTCAGTGGTATCTATAATTATGAAAATTTTACAGTTATTTCTGCAATTTTCATAAACACTAAATTACAGTTTACACAACTATAGAACTGTAACTACACTCTAAATCATAATCTCAAGACCATCTTGCATTGATCTCCTATTATTAAATACTTAACTCATCTCTCCACGTTAAGATTCTTGATACTCGCAAATTAAATTTAATTACTAACAACTTAATTTAATCAGCATCTTTAAATTTCTTAAATCTTTTCGCTTAATTTATCTGACTGCCCAGATAATCAAATCCACCTGCAGAGTTTGGCTCGGTCAAAACTTATATGCTTCCTTAAGAGGGTATCGTCAATCTCGATCAATTGAGACGTTGATTCCATCAATATTTAATTTTCACTATATAATTAATGCTGCTATCCAACTCACCGAAAATATAAACCCATATAAGATCGTACCCTCTAATGAATCAAAATAACGAATATTAAATATACGCAAATAATAATTATTTCAAAATTAAGAGCATAAGCACCCACATAATAACTTTGGGGTGTAAATTAATTTATATAGTCAGTATAAAATTAATTACTCCAATGTGTCTCATTCGATACACACAAAGTGTAGTAGTATAGAGAGTTGGAATAATAGACGTCGCTATTATTTCTTCTCCGTAATCAAGACGGGTCTGCTAAAACTCTGCACTACAGTCGCATCGATGGTATGTTCATTTCTATCTAAACTGTAAACAAATACTTATATTATGCAAGCACCTATAATCTGGTCTTTTGTGTGCAAGTCGTACTCTACACACTAGATTAAATACTGTACTGAATAAAGAATATTCATGTATAACATTAAAGAAATGATAATGCATATATTGCTCATTAAATTTCTCATAAAATAAAAAATTAATTTAATTAAAATAAAATTAAATACTAAAATTAAATAAATTCATGATTTTTAATATACAATCCTAATAATTTTTCACTTATACTCAAAATTATGCTGCCATACATCTGACTCCCATGCCTTCTATATGACTTTCAAAAGTCTTAGCCGGTAAGCTCTTTGTAAAATGATTTACAATGTTGTCTCCTGATACAATCTTGATCACAGCAACATTACCCCTTTGTACAATTTCTTGTATCAGGTGATACTTACACTCAATGTGCTTTTCTTTCTTGTAGACTCTTGGTTTCTTCAAGTTTACAATCGCTCCGCTATTATCACAATAAAGTGTAATAGCTGACTGAACTGAAGGGACCACATCTAGATCTAACAAGAAGCTCCTGAGCCAAACGGCCTCCTTAGTTACTTCAGAAGTTGCCACATACTCGACCTTCATGGTGGAATCAGCAATGTAGGACTGCTTGATACTCCTCTAACTTATAACTCCACCTCCTAAGGTAAACACATATCTTGAGGTAGACTTACAAAAATCTTTGACTGACTGAAAATCTAACTCTGTGTACCCTAAAGATACTAGACTGTCTGCCTGGTAAATCAACATATAATCCTTAGTCCTTTTTAGGTATTTAATTATATTCTTTACCGCAATCCAATACTCCTGTCCTGGGTTAAATTGATATTTGCTAATCATGCCAACAGCAAAATAGATGTCGGGTCTAGTACAAAGTATAACATACATTAGGCTTCCTACCGTCGAAGCATAAGGAACCGCCTTTATTTTCTCTATCTCATCAGGTGTCTTAAGACACTGATCCTTGAATAGAGTGATTCCATGCCTGAAAGGAAGAAATATATTCTTAGAATCTTGTATGCTAAAACGAGCAAGAATATTATCGATATACTTTGCTTATGATAAGCCAAGCATCCTTTATTTTCGATCTCGCACAAGCTTGATCCCTAGGATGTGATTGGCTTCTTCCAAGTCCTTTCTATCGAACTGTTCAAATAACCATACTTTTACCGTAGATAACGCCCACACAACATTTTCGATGAGCAAGATGTCATTTACATAAAGTACTAGAAAGACCCCCACACTTTCGTCAAGCTTCTTGTACACACATGACTCATCTGGACTCTGATCAAAATTATAAAATTTTATGGCTTGATCAAACTGAGTATTCCAAGACCTTGATACCTGCTTAAATCCATTAATAAATCTCTTAAGTTTGCACAACACGTTCTCTTGGCCTTTTACTATGAAACTGTCTGGTTGTACCATATAGATACACTCGTTAAGACTTTTGTTGAGAAAAGTTGTTTTGACATCCATTTATCAAATTTTATAATCGAAATGTGTACTATTGGATAAGAGAATCTGAATAGACTTAATCATGACTTCCAGCGAAAAAGTTTCCTCATAATCGATCCCTTATTTCTGAGTAATCCCTTTTGCAACATGGTTTCAATCTTTCTGTCTGCTCCACTCTTCCTCTTGTAGATCCATTTGCTTCCAATGGGTTTTATTCCTTCTGGTGGTTTTACAAGTTTCTAGACCTGATTGGAATACATAGATTCTATCTCTGAATTCATAACCTTTTGTGAAAGATCTGCATCTTTGTCATGAAGTAATTCATTGTAGTTATAGGGTTCGGTATCTAGTTCTCCTGAAATCTTGTTAAAAGACTCTCTCAAGAACATATACCTATCAGGTTGATGAACAACCCTCCCACTACAACAAGGCACTACCTGTGTCTGTATACTAGCAGTAACACGTTGTGCAGAATCTGAACCCTGTGCACCAGCACCTTGCTCATGATTTGCACCTGCCTCGATAATCTTCTCGCTACGATGAGGCAATGGAATATCCGGGGCTTGTGGTTCCTCTTCCATTCTACTGATATTTTTTCTCATTTTTTTTTCAGAACAATTTTACTATTGGGCCTGTGATCCATAATATAATCATCTTCTAAGAATTGGGCATTAGTGCCAACAATGACCTTCTGATCCTTAGGATTATAAAATAGACCACCTTTCATTTTCTTGGGATACCTGACAATGAAGTAGACTTCTATCCTTGGTTTTAACTTACCCGCGTCTCCTTTCAGTACATGTGCTGGACACTCCAAAATTTGAATATGTTTCAAACTAGATTATGCCCGATTCATAATTTTGTGGGAGTAAAAGGTTATACTTAGGAGATAAAGTTCAGAATGTAAGTCACTGTCTCTAATGCAAGTCCTCAAAATGAATTGGATAAACCTGAATAACTCATCATGGACCTTACCATCTCCATAAGAGTCCTATTCTTTTTTTTTACACCATTCTGTTGCAGATTGCCTGGTGCAGTCAACTGGAATATAATTTCTTTCAATGACAAGTAGTCCCTAAACTCTCCAAGGAGGTACTCCCTACCACGGTCGGATTGTAGTGATTTGTTACTTTTAGCCAGACGCTTCTCTGCATCCACCTTGATTTCTTTGAATTTTTCAAAGCATTCAGACTTACGGTGCATCAGGTAAATGTGTTCATACATTGAGTAGTCATCAATAAAACTAACGAAATACTCAAATTCACCTTTAGCCTAGATTATCATAGGACCACACACATCAGAGTGAACCAGTTCCAATGATTTTTTAGCTCTATAGCTTTTGGCCAAAAAGAATCTCTTGATCATCTTACCCTCTAAGTAGAATTGACAAACTAGAAGTGCCTCCTCTTCCAATGAACTTGAAGGTCCATCTTCCACCAGTCTATTTATCATTTTTAGATTAATATGACCTAAGCGTAAGTGTCAAAAAAATATTTGGTTTATTAAAGAAGGATCCTTTATTTTATATGATAAATTAGATATGTTATTCAATTCAATCAGTTGCAGTGTAGGAGAGATTAGAGTAATAACATAAAGATCATCTACCAATGTATCAGAACAGATAACCCATTTATTAACCTTAATAACCACATAGTTATTAAAATAAACCAAATATTCATCTTTAACGAATCTAGAAACAAAAACTCAGTTCCTTCTAATGGAAAGTACATAAAGACAATCTATCAATATTAAAATCCAATCTTTACTAAAACTGAGAGTGACATCTCTCACTGCAACTGCTGGCACCTTTCTATTATTACCCATATGCAAGTAAATCTTCCCATCACCAAGGTTCTGTTTGGTAACGTTTACAGTTTTTCTATTTTTTGTTTACAAAAAAAAATATATATTTTTATTTATTTTTATAAAAAATAAAAATAAAAACATGTTTGGCACATAAATATTTAGAAAGTGTTAGTTGGAGGTTGTGGATGAATACAATGGTTGTAGGTGGTGGTCGGAGGTGTTATCCGGTGATAATAGCAAGTGGTGGAGATGGTGGTAAAAAATGGTGGTCAGAGATGGTGATCGAAGTGAGTAGTCAACGATGGTGGCCGAATGGTGGTGACTAAGGGTGTTAATCGGAGATGATAGCAAGATATAGCGATGGTGGCATGAGGTAGTAGTTAGAGATGGTGATTGGAGGTGTTAATCGAAAAGATAGTAAGAGGCAACGATGGTGGTCAAATGTAGTGGATAAAAGTCGAGATGATGGTTAGAGGTGGTGGCTGGAGGGGGTGGCCGAATGTGACAATCGAAGGCGGTGGTCGGAGGTGGTAGCCGAATGTAATAGTCAGAGATAGTAAAAAAAAAAGATACAATCAAAACGTGTTTACAAAACAAGTGAAAACACATTTTTTCTGTTTATAAAATTTTTGTAAATTTTAAAAACTGTTTACAGTTTTTAAAAACAAAAATAATTATCAAACATGTTTTTGTTTAAAGTTTACAAAAAATTTAAAAATAAAAATAAAAAATAAAAAACATAAACGTTACCAAACGGGCCCTAAATATTCCAATTGTTTTTGAAATTGTAACATTCATATCCAAACTACAAATTATGGTCACATTGCAATGTGGTAACATTACAATATGGTAATTAAGAATAGGGAATGAGCAGGCATGGTTTAGTTTCACTTATTCATTAAGAATAGGGAAATTTTTGTATCAGGTCATACATTAAAGCATTACACTAACAACCTCATAATATTGCAACGAGTACATTCTCATTTCTTAATCCCAAACTTGGTTCATCTTAAAAGACTTGACAACTCCAACAACTTCAAGTTGAAATGCTAATGGATATTGATCTCTTTCCAATGTTCTAATTCTCATATGGGAATGTAAAAATTTAAACATCGTATTCATTCATCTGACATTTACATGCGAGCATAATTACTACTTCAAATCTATTTCTTGGTTCATCTTAAAAGACTTGACAACTTCAACAACTTCAAGTTAAAATGTTATTGGATATTGATCTCTTTTCCAATGTTCTAATTCTCATATGGGAATGTAAAAATTTAAATATTGTATTCATTCATCTGACATTTACATGCGAGCATAATTACTACTTCAAATCTATTTCAATACATATGAGAAAATTCTCAAAATGATGTTATGTTCATATCTATGTATATTATTGACAACTTTTGAGAAATGTAAATAAAAAATGTACGTGTCACTGAGAAATATATGAGTCAAAAATTAGAACTGATAGTTGAAAATGGAAAAATGAGTCATTCAAATCCAAACTACAAATTATGGTCACATTGCAATGTGGTAACATTGCAGTATGTTAATTAAGAATAGAGAAATTTTTTGTCAGATCCTACTTTAATAAGTTAAGTATCACAATATATGTCAAATATTATCTGGTCCTACTTTAATAAGTCAAGTACCACAATATATGTCAAATATTATCTATCTCAATATTATGGGGTTGTTGGTGTAATGCTTCAATGTTATCATTGTGGAAATGTTTAGCTATGTACATTTTGGCCATAAATGAGGTAACATTATTTCAAAAGTTCCCATTTTTGAAATTTGACATCAATGTTATCATTGTGGAAGTATCGCAATATGCTCTCGTTTTCGAAATGAAAAAGTTCCCATTTATATTGCCACGCAATATGTTCTCATTTTGACAATGAGCAACGATGGTTTACTTTCAATTATTCATTAAGAAGTGGGAGATTTTTGTGTCAGGTCCTACATTAAAGCATTACACTAACAAACTCATAACATTGCCAACGAGAACATTATCATTTCTTAGTCCCAAACTTGGTTTATCTTAAAAGACTTGACAACTTCAATAACTTCAAGTTAAAATGTTAATGGATATTGATCTCTTTTCCAATGTTCTAATTCTCATATGGGAATGTAAAAATTTAAACATCGTATTCATCCATCTGACATTTATATGCGAGCATAATTACAACTTCGAATCTGTTTCAATACATATGCCAAAATTCTCAAAATGTTGTTATGTTCATGTCTATGTATATTACTGACAACTTATGAGAAATGTAAATGAAAAATGTATGCATCACTGAGAAATGTATGAGTCAAAAATTAGAATCGATAGTCGAAAACGGAAAAATAAGAACCCTAGGTCGAAAAATGGGTTTTCTGTCGAATGTGATAATAATGAGTGTATGATACATTATGCGAAGCAAATGAGAAATGTATGATTCAATGTAGTATACAATTACCAGGATTATTATCAATCGTTATGAACTTCATGAATCCAGAAAATCGAAAAAATCACAACTGCTACTTAGATATTGGGTTTTTCAATCGAAATCAGGGTTATGAAAGGAATGAGAGAGTTTTGAGAACTTACTTTTAATCTTCATTGCGTCGAAAATGCACGAAGTAATGAGAACTTTTCACCCCTACGATCGTCGAAAAATCTTCATTTTCCTAATGTAAAAGCTTTGAAATCCCTTTTCGGACTTTTCTCCCAATTTTCTGAAACTGAAGATGCGATTTCATAGGAGCCGTTTGAGAGTTTGTGGTTCGTGCGACTGAGATGAATTTGAGAATTAGAGACATTTTGGGAATATAATTACCGAATGGGACTGGGTTGAACATAAAACTTGTAATGGGACTTAAGTGCACTTGACTTATTAAAGTGGGACCGGACAAAAAACGTCCCTTAATTATATGATGAATATTAATTATTAACGAAATTCACGTTCTGATTATTCGGGATTAACGATACCCCCTTAAGGAAGTTTATAAGTTTTGACCGGCCTAAACCTTACAGGTGAATTTAATTATCCAACAGTCAAATAAGTTAAGTGGAAGAGTGTGGCGCTGGGAGTATGGTTTTTTTGGTAAAAAATAAAAAAATTCAAGAAATATTTAGAAAATACTTTAATACCTTGAAAACCAAATTTTAAAAATTCTATTTGTGAAAAATGGAGACACCACTTGATTTTTGAGAAAAATAAAAAAAAACCAAAATGAGCTATTGATCTTAAAAACGGTAATCAGAGAAAACAAGGGTTCGGGAGTTAATGTACGAATCGAAAAAGGTATTAGGCACCCCGTTTGTCAAACTGTAAGGTTGGCTTCTACTAATCATCATTAGTTCGTAATTAGATTTCTCTAATGCATGCAAATACAAATGTTGGAGGCAAAGAGAGAACATTCAAAATCAAGTAAGAAAAATATGTAACATATATATATAGAACGCCAAATAAAATAAGTTAGCAAAAAAAATCTTAAATCCTAATATGATCTAAACTAATATGACATGATATCGAATAGAAAAGATAACCAAAATTCTAGTTAAAATTGTCTACAATGCTATCAACTAATCAAACATCCTAAATTAACCTAATCATGATTTCAAACAAATATAAGCAAAGCATATTTCGCAATTATCATATCTAAGATGCATATTATTGAATAACCTAAAATTATACTAAACATGATTTTAAACAAATATAAAAAACCTTCTACTAGAAAGAAAAGATAAACTAAAATAAAGAAGGTATGTGAGAATTCCATATTAAAAGCTTAATAAAAAAAGGAAAGATGATTAAACTAATCACATGAATTTTATATTTTCCTCTATACTAATAACTAAGACAAAAGAATTTAAATTATTTTCTTCATAGGTCTTGATGGCCAAATGCTTAATCAAAAGAAAAGAAAGAAAAAGAAACTTTACAAAGAAGATCAAACCAAAATTAAAAAGTTTATGAGGAAGATAAAAGAAAATATTACTAAACTAAAACTGAAGAATTAGAATTATAATAAAAGAAAAAGAAAGGAACCTAACTATTATCAAGGATTTTATAGGTTTTATATAAAAACCAGACAAAATAAAGAAAAAGTGAGAAATGCTACAAAAAAGGAAACTAAGCTAAAATTAAGAGATTTTGTGGATTTTATCATTAATCCAAAAAAAAATAAAATAAAATAAAAGTAATGGAAATGCAATTAGAAAGAATTTAAACAAAAGATAATGAATTAAAACAAAAACTATTACGTAATAGCATAACAACTATTTAATACGGATGCAATATTGACAATTACGACCAAATGAATGTAAGTGCATTGGTTATGACTACGACATCGTAAGTCGCAATTATTGGATATATTAGCACTATTTTGATGAATTAATAAACTAGGTACAAGTGTGCAATGGAAACAAAGTAAAAAAATTAAAACATAAATCTAGCTAAACCAACTTCAATTTAACTAAATTAAGCAACTAAACGCATGTTAATAATCAAAACAATTACGTAAGAAGCATACGAATCAAAATCAACTTGGTCACTCCAAAAGAGATAGAAGATGGAGGAAGAAAAACCAAGGATTTAAACAAAATACCTAAATCGCTACAATCCGGGGTATTCTCAAGTCGGGGAAATGTGATCAATGATCTAATCATCAAGTAATGCTCCACTCCAAGTGTAGGTGAGTCAGGGTCAAGCAGAGTTTCGATATTAGTGGTCGGTCTCTTGATACTTAGGCAGGGTGTTAGTATTTGAATTCTTCCGTCTTTCGACTCGTTAGAACTCCGATATCAGAATTGTCCTTCCAAAATCGTACCAGAGGTACGATATTTATAGAGTTCATCAACCAATGGGGTGCTGGCATGTTTTGGTACACGACAGGCCATTTGGAGTTGGCGGTTGCAAGGTTGTGAGTTGGCGGTGGCCACAAAATTCAAGTTTCTAAGGGTTTCTTCTAGCGGTCGCCACAACTGAGTTGGCGACCCCAAGGTTCAGAGGTGGCGGCCGCCACTTTGGCTAGGGTTTCCAAGAGTTTCTTATGCAGGTCATTACAATCAAAGTTGGCGGTCTCACAGTTCAAAGTTGGCAATTCATGGTGATTTCACTGGTTTAAAGGTTTTAATCATTGGGTTCAAATCACTGCGCTTGGATCACCTCCTGAGGATTGTTAAGAAGCACCATTCTATTTGTTTTCGTCATCGAATTCACCCTGATCAACCTAAGATTAGGAGGGGTTAAATTAGAGTATCTACAGTTGTCTCTCTTTGATATAACTTGTATAGCAATACGTGATGCAAGTTATATCAAACATCCAGAGACAGCATCCATTTGACCGAGCCATCGATCTTAGGTCACAAACACGCAAACATGCATATGATGTTGGTCGTACTCAAATTTCTATTGAGTTGCCTCCGTACTATTTTGTTAAGGATCAAACCAAAACGTAGTTCTAGGGGCAAATGCACAGATGCAAGATACTAAACATGATGCAGATACTAACATGATGAAATACTGATATGATCAAACAACAACCTAAAGATCAAGTCAAAAATCTAAATGGGGGACAACTAATTAAACAAGTCAAAGATCGAGTCAAGATCTAAGAACTTAGCAGGGGATAAAATAATTAAAAGGATCGAGTCGAGATCTTAGAAATTATCCTAACTTGGGAAAGCACACAAACTAACAGGTCAAGAAAATAATTAAAAGGTCGAGTCAAGACTTAAGAACTCGAGACGAAACACGGAATAAAAATAATTGAAAGCCGAGTCAAGGCTTAAAACTATTTTCATCATAAGGATAACCCCGAATTAATAGGTCGAGTCATGACCTGAAAACTTGGAACAAAGCATGGGATAAAAATAATTAAAAGTCAAGTCAAGGCTTAATACTATCTTTATTAGAAGAATAACCGCGAATTAATAGGTCGAGTCAAAACCTATAAATTCGGGACGAAAATGGGATAAAAAATAATTAAAAGTCGAGTTAAGGCTTAAAATTATTTTCATCAGGAAAGAAACCACGAATTAATAAGTCGAATTAAGACCTAGAAACTCAAAACGAAACACGGGATAAAAATAATTAAAAGTCGAGTTGAGGCTTAAAACTATCTTTATCAGAAGGATAACCACGAATTAATAGGTTGAGTCAAGACCTACAAATTTGGGATGAAAATGGGATAAAAAATGATTAAAAGCTAAGTCAATGTTTAAAACTATTTTCATCGGAAAAGAAATCACGAATTAATAGGTCGAGTCAAGACCAAAAAACTCAGAACGAAACACAGGATAAAAATAATTAAAAACCGAGTCAAGACTTAAAATTATTTTCATTAGGAAAGAAACCACGAATCAATCGGTCGAGTCAATACCTAAAAATTCGGAGCGAAGCACGGGATAAAAATAATTAAAAGTTGAGTCAAGACTTAAAACTATTTTTATTGGAAAAGAAACCATGAATTAAATAGGTCGAGTCAAGATCTAAAAACTTGAGATGAAACGCGAGATAAAAATAATTAAAAGCCGAGTCAAAGCTTAAAACTATCTTCATCGAAAAACAACATATAAAACAAAAATAATTAAAAATCAAGTCAAAGTTTAAAATTATTTTCATCGGCAAGCTACAAAAATAATTAAAAACCGAGTCAAAGATTTAAAATTATTTTCAAAAGTGTTAGCTAAACACCTAAAAGGCCCTAAACAGCTCCCAAAAGCCCATCAAAAACCCCAAAACGCAATCATGGCACACTGAAACGTAAACGCCAACTTCCAAGCAGGCGGTCGCTAGGTTCGAGTTTCGAGGACAGTAACATGACCGTTGATGTGAGACCCTAACCCGTTTTCTTTTTTCGGCATTTTTCGATGCTCGTTTAGGCGTTTTCAATTTTGCATGTTTATATGCTTTTAGATGTAAGATCGGGGTTAGATATGAATGTGGTGTTGGTTCCCAGAACCGTTGGTCGTTGTGGTGCGGGTTTAAAAAAAAAAGATATTTTTCGACGAGCCTATAAATATCTTCCTTTAGATATTTGTTTTCAAAATATCTTCTCCTCTCTCTCTTCTCTCTCTTTACAAGTTTTCTCTCTGCCTTCTCTCTAGCTTTCGGAGGGCTCGTGTGAGACCATGACCCGTTTTCTTTCTCGGCATTTTCGGACGCCCGTTACGTGTTTTCATTCGAGCATGTTTTTACTATTTTTTATGCATGCTCGGGTTTAGATATGCAAGCGGGGTAGGTTCCCGGAGCCATAGGCCGCTGTGGCACGAACTCGAAAATTTTGAAAAAAAGATGTTTTGGAGACCTATAAATATCTGGAGTGAGATATTTTCATAAAGATATTTTCTAAAACTTAACACCTAAGATTCTCGTTTTTCTCTCTGCCTTCTCTCTAAGTTCTCGAGGGCCCGGGGTTCAATTTTCAACTATCCAACAACGGATCATTGGTATTGGCGTCGTGGGCTACGCAACCATCCAGTCAGAACTTGATTTTGGCGAAGCTCGATTTTGCACGTGGATCGAGGCATCGAGTTTTCAACTCACCGAGGTAGGATTCTAAACCTGCATGTTGTATGAGGGTGCTATGGGTAATCGAGTGTCTTTTTACTGGTTAGATTGCTGTAGATCTGAGTTTTTATTCAGTTGGATTTTGGGGTTTAAAACCTTATTTTCGGCGATTTTTGTGGATAGAATCGGGTGCTGGGAGTTTCTTGTGAGGTCTTGATGTTAAGCCTAGGCGTATGGATGTTCATGGTTGTTAAATTGGTGTTCGGAGGCTTTGATTTGGGGTTTAGAGGTTGAACCCGTAGCTTGAAAAACGGTCTCTCGGCTGGTTCAGTCGACTGACCTATGGGTTCAGTCGACTGGATCATGTGTTCTTGGGTTCAGTCGGCTGAACTCATAGGTTCAGCCGACTGGATTGGTGTTCTTGACGTTCAGTCGACTGGACCTCGAGGGTCAGTCGACTGGACAGGGCTTCTGGGCTTTTGGCCGTTTCTAGTGGGTTTTTCAGTCGACTAGGGGTTGGGTCCAGTCAACTGAATTCTGGGCTATTTTTTGGTGGTTTGGTGGTTGGGTTTTGGTTTCTGATTGGTGTCCTATGATATTCAATTGATTGATTTATGGGAATTGGTCAATTCAAATGCCTGTGGATTCCTTTAGGTGTCGTGTTGGTGATTAGCCTTCCTCTAGTGGTGCTTAGTCAATGGAATTATGGGGTTCTATTGATTGAAATCATGGAGAGGGGAGTTAGTTGTACCTCAGTTTAATTGGTTGTGTGGTGGCCCAGGTGTTTTTGTGATGCCGTCCTCGGGTGTGACGTGCATGGTTGGTTCAGGGTTTGTGGCACGGTTACGTGAGTGCTGGTTATGTTTGCGACGTGTGGGTTCGTGGTTTGATTTAAGGTGGGGTTCTGGTGAGAATCGATCTGTGAGAGGTTTCAAGTGTTGGCCTCGGGTTAGGTGTTGGTTGTCCCTGTGTGGAGGGGTCCCGATTTGTGGACGGGTCGTTCGGGTATCGAATGACGGGTATGTGGCTTGTGATGTCTAGTCAAGTTATATGACTAAGTGCATTTATAACTATTTATTTATGTAAGTGGATTACATGGCATGATATCTTATGTGTATCGTGGTTGCATGCTGTAGAACTTAGAGTTTTATTAGGCATGGATGTGATGGATTTGTGGGGGGCACATGCATGTAGTGTATGTGGTATGTAATATGCATCTAATTCCTAATTAGGTTATGCATAGGAATGTTCGGTGTTATCTCGTAATTTTAGTTTTATCTTGTAATATGCGGTCTTATCCCGTAGTATGCGGTCTTATCCCGTGGCATGCGGTTTTATCCCGTGGTATAACCCGTGGTCGGCGGTTCCATCCCGTGGCTTTCGGTAAAGTATGCGATTTTATCCCGTGGTCTGGTTTATGGTCTTATCCCGTGGTGTGCGGTCTTACCCCGCGGTGTACGATTTTACCCCGTGGTTTGGTCTATGGTTTTACTCCATAATATACGATTTTATCTCGGGAATGCATGTTTATTGTATGGCCTTTTAATCTCAGTGTTAAGACTGTGGTTGCGGCATATGAGGGCCGGTTGTGTGTATCATAGATTGCATGTATTGCATTATGGAACGGATAGACCAGTTTTCAAATTATTTTTAAGAGTCGTGTGAATCGCGATTTAAAAACCATTTTTAATTATTTTCGGGCTCCTGTGAGTGAGTAAAAAACATGGTTGTATCCTCGCTTTCCCGTTTGCATGTGAAAACTGTTTTCAAGGCTTGAAGAGAGTCTAAACCTGCATTTTGGTTTCCGAGCATGTTTTGTTTATACTGCATGCCTGTCTAGTTTCTGCTGAGCTTTGGCTTACGGTGTGGGATTTATTTTTCTTCTGGTACCGATCACGCTGGTTGATTTGGAGGTGCCGAAGGAGGTAGAAGAGTGTAGTCTTCCTTTTTGTTAGCTTTTTACATGTATGCTATAACATGTTTTATGGGCGTTGGAGCTGTGTAATGTTTCCGTTTGACGTTTATATACAATGCGTGCATGGTTTACCTTTGAGAGTGTATTCTCGGGCTGGATTTTATCTGGTTGTTTTTGGGTGTTTCACGTGGCCCAGAGTTTGGGGTGTGACAGCTCGAGGCTCGATTTTCGACGATCCAAAAGTAGATCCTTGGTATCGGCATCGAGGGTTACGTAACCATCCAGTCAGATTTTGATTCTGGCGAAGCTCAATTTTGCACATTGTTCAAGGCGTCGAGTTTTTAACTCACCGAGGTAGGATTCTAGACTCTCATGTCTTATAAAGGTGCCACATGTAATCGTGTGTGTTTTTAACGGTTAGATTGATGTAGATTTGACTTTGTTTCAAAAAAATTAGGTTTTGGTTTCAAAAGGGGTTTTGTGTTGATTTTGGGGGATAGAATCGGGCTTTGAGGTTTTTTGTTTGGTGATTATAGATGTTTTGGGCTTGTGTATGTCCGTGAGTGTTATATATATGCGAATCGATAAGTTTAAGTGTGTTTTGAAGCCTCACGGTGGGTACAGGGCCATTTTGTTTTGATGCTATCTCCCTTGTCTGGACTTGAAATTAGGTCGTTCTTGTACTCAAATTGAAGCCCCAGAAGTCCTTTTTCCAATGACACCTCTCTCACCTTAAAATTCGTTTTGTAGAAAAAGGATATAATCAAAAGAGTGAAGGCGTGTCAAGATTTTCAAATCGTTTTTCACCTGTTTTTGGCCAAAAGTTAGAAACGCGTTTAGCTGACGTGATTTCTATCAGGGAGTCTGAGTAGGTTATCCAGATTTACGCGTCATTCTTATCGGTTCTCCTCGGTATGTGGGTTTTGTTTAGCATGAACCTATGTGGCTATGTGTTAGCATGCTTACGTGGTTAGCGTTTATGTTTATACTATGTGATACGTCTTATATTCTGTCCTTCTGTTCATATAGACGTGATGTTTGCGCGGAGAGGGCGAGGCTGTGTTCGAGGCTGTGACCACGGGTTTGGAGTTGGTGGTGGACTCCGTAGGTGGTGTGCTGTGTTGAGATAGCAGGTGGTGAGGATGTGAGGTTGAGACGGGTCGTCGATCCCGTGTTTTTGAGATAGTTGGCCGTTGTTAGGATGCCTGACCTTGTTGATTATATTCTAGGAATGGTTTGGCTGGCCATCTCGTGTGCTTGTATCCATTGCGATCGACGCGGTTGTTTTCTTTTGACCTTATGTTGAATTTTGGGGACGGAATTCCTTTAAGGGGTAGAGTTATGAGACCCTGACCCGTTTTCTTTTCTTGGCGTTTTTTGATGCGCGTTTAGGCGTTTTCAATTTTGCATGTTTATATGCTTTTAGATGTATGGTCGAGGTTGGATATGCATGTGGGGTTGGTTCCCGGGGCCGTTGGCTGTTGTGGTGCGGGTTTCAAAAAAAAAAGATATTTTTCGACGAGCCTATAAATATCTTCCTTTAGATATTTGTTTTCAAAATATATTCTCCTCTCTCTCTTTTCTCTCTCTCTATAAGTTTTCTCTCTGCCTTCTCTCTAGCTTTTGGGGGGCTCGGGGCTCGGTTTTCAACGATCCAACAGCAGATCCTTGGTATCGGCATCGAGGGCTACGCAACCATCTGGTCAGATTTTGATTTTGGCGAAGCTCGATTTTGCATGTGGTTCGAGGCGTCAAGTTTTTAACTCACTGGAGTAGGATCCTAAACTCTCATGTCTTATAAGGGTGTTACGTGTAATCGTGTGTGTTTTTAACAGTTAGATTGCTGTAGATCTGACTTTGTTTCAAGAAAATCAGGTTTTGATTTCAAAAGGGGTTTTGTGTTGATTTCGATGGATAGAATCGAGTTTTGAGGGTTTTATTCGGTGATTATTGTTATTTTGGGCTTGTGTATGTCCGTGAGTGTTATATATATGCGAATCGGTAAGTTTAAGTGTGTTTTGAAGCATCACGGTGGGTGTTGGGTAGTTTGGAGGCTTAGAACACCAAGAACAGCAAAATTTGGGTTTTTCTCGGATGGTAGCTCGCTCGAGCGCCCGATGTCCGCTCGAGCGGACTGGCTGCGCAGGACCGTTTTATTTTGATGTTATCTCCCTTGGTCGGACTCGGAATTAGGTCGTTCTTGTACTCAAATTGAAGCTCCGGAAGTCCTCTTTCCAATGACACCTCTCTCACCTTAAAATTATTGTTGTAAAAAATGTTATGATCAAAAGAGTGAAGGCGTGCCAAGATTTTCAAACTATTTTTCACGTGTTTTTAGCCAAATGTTTGGGAAAAGGTTGTTTTTCATCCTTGTTGGCCCTTTTGACCTAATTTCATGTTCCGTGGGGCATTGTGGTGTTCTTGTAGGTGCTGTGGGTTTGTGTTGGCCGTGTTGGGCACGTGTGGGTTCGTGTTTACCGTGTTGGACGTGTGTAAGTCCGTTCTAGTCGTGTTAGCGCCTTGGGAGTTTGTTGGTGTTTTGTGGTTTGGTGGTTGGCTCTTTGGTTTCCAATTGGCATCCTATGGTATTCAATTGATTAATTTATGGGAATTAGTCGTTTCAAATACCTGTGGATTCTTTTTGGGGTTCAGTTGGTTGTGTGATGGCTTCGGGAGTCGTGTGGTGGCCTCTCGGTCGATTGGGTTATGGGGCTCGATCTACTACTCCCCTCTAGTGATTTTAGTTGATTGGATTATGAGGTCCTGTCAATTGAAGTCACGGAGAGGGTGTTGGTCATTTCATGCGGGGTATAGGTGCACGGTTATATGCGTGGTGGTTCGTGTATCGTTGCATGCGGGCGCTTGTTTTTAGTTCTGGGTTTGAGTTTTCTCCTAGTGTTGACCACTCGAGCCGTGGTTGAGCGCTCAAGCAGGGTGGTGCCAGAGTGTTGGGTCGGTGGTTGATCGCTTGAGCGGTGGTGGTGCGCTCAAGCGGGGTGATGGCAGCGTGTTATGTCGATAGGGGACCGCTCGAGCGGTGGTTGAGTGCTCGAGCGCTTGGGCTGTGTTGGCCTCTGGGTTAGGTTTTGGTTTTGATTTTGATTTTCTGTATCGTTGGTTGTCCCGGTGTGTGGACGGGTTCCAATTTGTGGATGGGTCGTTCGGGTATCGAATGACGGTGTGTGTGGCATGTGATGTCGTGTCGGGTTATATGGCGGGTGGCATCATGATGTGAAATTATATATGGCTATGTGTTTATAACTGGATTTGTACATTTGTAACTCTAGTTTATTTATGTATAGATATGTAAGTGAATTACATGGTTTTGATATCATTACATATAACGTGGTTTATGCTTTAAAACTCAAAGGTTTTATTGGAATGTATATGTGGGTTTGGGGGAACGAATGCATATGATGCATGTTACATGAGTTGCAAGTGTTGTGTGAGTCTCGTGTGTAGCATGTGACGTGGTTTGTGATACGTAGTGATAGTACGTGGTTTTATGCATTTAAATCCCGTTTAGGTTATGCATCGGTGTGTGGAATGAGATAATAGAACATGTGGTTCTGTGAATGTTAGCTCCGGCTGACGGTGCATTTGATAGGGCTGCGGTCCCTCGGTGAAAGTTCGTAAAGGTGTATCTGGTAAGGCTGCGGTCCTTCGGTTAAAGTCCGTGAAGGTTAGGGCTGAGGTTCTTCGGTTAAAGTCCGTAAAGGTGTATTGTAGGGTTGAGGTCCTTCGGTTGAAGTCTGTAAAGGTGCCTTGACGAGGGCTACGGTCCATCGGTGAAAATCTAAGATGATTCATGGATTGCATGTACTGCATATTGGGACGGATAGACCAATTTTCTTAAAACTGTATTAACGGCCTACGGGAGTTGTAATACTCGAATCGTTTTCAAGGCTCTAATGAGTCGACAAATGGTTTTTATCCTCGCTTTCCCATTGCATGTGAAACTTATTTTTATTGGCTCTGGTGAGTCGTGATCTAAAACTGTTTTCAAGGCTTGTAAAAGAGTCTAAAACTACACTTCGATTTCCTATCATGTTTTATTTATATTGCATGCTTGTCTAGTTTTTGCTGAGCTTTTGCTCATGGTGTGGGATTTGATTTTCTTCAGGTACCGGTCACGTAGGTTGATTTGGAGGTGCCGGAGGAGGTGGAAGTGTTGTCTTCCTTTTTGTCTTTTGTTACATGTATGTTGTAACATGTTATTTTCCAGCGTTAGGGCCATGTAATGTTACCGTTTGGCGTTTATATACAATGCATGTATGGTTTATTTTGAGAGTATATTCTCAAGCCATGTTTTATGTTGGATGTTTGTGGGTGTTTCACGTGACCCAGAGTTTGGGGCGTGACAGTTGACAAGTTGGCGGTCACTAGGACAAAACCCCAACAAGATGGCAGTCGCCACATGTCGCTTTAAAAACCTTGCGGTTGCCAACATAGAAGGTGGCGCCCACCACCTCCTGACGCGCACATGGTCCCTGGGACGCGCGGGTTAGGTCTCACTTGCACCCTCACTCTCTCTAGCTCCCTCACTCTTTCTCGAACTCACTCACTCTCTCTCTCACTCTCTTAAACTTCCTCAAGTTTCGCAAAGTTTTCAACTTTTCTCTTAGCTTTTCGAGTATTCTCCCTGGCATACAATGTTTACACTATTGTTCGTGATTCCCTTCTTGTTCATGGCGGGCCATGGTCATGGAGGCGACGACTTGGGGGCACGACGAGGTCCTTCCGCCGCCGAGAGTTCTTTCATGGGCGCCATTGGGGTGCCGATTCTCATATTTTGACTGGTGGGATTACCGCTCCTCAGCCTTCCACTACCATGGGGCGATGGATATACTCGCAACCGAGGCTGAGCTGTCCCTACTTCGTGCTGCCGAGGATTAGGATAGAGCGGCACGGGCACAAGCAGTTGTAGATCAGGCGGCTATAGATCAGGCGACTGCTGAAGCTAAGGTTGAGGGCTTCCTTGATCCACATGCTGGCGAGGGCATTCATGCCCCTTTCATCCCGATGACCTATACTCCGGCGCCCCACCATCTGGGTCCAGGCAGGATGAGACGGTACGACCCTCCAGTTAACGCTGTTGTTGCTGACATCCTTATCCAAGAGTCCGCTCAGCATATCTCACGTTCGCGTCCTACGGTAAGTCCTCTTTTCTTTCTTTTCAATGTTGAAGCATGATGTACCTTTATTATCTTGAATATAGATTCATGTTTAGAATCCCCTGTGGCTTGTTATTTTGCGATATGATATCTATGATAATTGCATGCAATATTAAGATCTGTGAATGAACTGAACATACTTAACAAAAAAATAAGAGGATAAACCTGGACATCGGACTAAAAAAACTAGCTAGGTACCTGTGCAAAGGAGATTCTGAACAGAACGTAGGGACATTAGGATTAGGGTTTTGATGCTAACAGAAAGGGGTGGTTTTTTCTCATTTTTATTTTTTTGAAAAACATAAAAATCTAATGGGGTGACTTTTCTTTTTTCTTTTTTTAGAAAATTACAAAAATCTAGGGGGTGGTTTTTTATTTTTTTATTTTTTTATTTTTTAAAAAATCACAAAAATCTAAGGGGTGGTTTTTTTATTATTTTATTTTATTTTTATAAAATCACAAAAATCTAAGGGCGTGGTTTTTTTATTTTTTATTTTATTTTGAGAAAATTTCAAAAATCTGAAGGGGTGGTTTTTTTTATTTTTGAAAAATCTAAGTGGGTTAAAATAAAGATTTGCCTGGCGCACCAGGACTTAGGGAACTTAGTCTTTTAGGGCTTGAAAGAACCAAATGGTCATCACACACACACGAACCTCGGGTTGAAAGATTTTCCTGGCGCACCAGATCTTAGGGTGCTTAGTCTTCTAGGGCTTGAAAGAATTAAAGAGTCGTCACACACACACGAACCTAAGGTTGAAAGATTTGATTGGTACACCTGGCCTTAGGGTGCCTAATCTTCTAAGGCTTGAAGGAACCAAAGGGTTGTCACACACACCTGAATATAGGGTTGAAAGATTTATTTGGCGCACCAAGACTTAGGGTGCCTAGTCTTCTAGGGCTTGAAAGAACCAAAGGGTCATCACAAACATGAACCTAAGGTTGAAAGATTTGCCTAGCGCACTAAAGCTTAGAGTGCCTATTCTTCTAGGGCTTGAAGGAACCAAAGGATTGTCGCACACACACGAACCTAGGGTTGAAAGATTTTCCTGGTGCACCAAGGCTTAAGGTGCCTTGTCTTTTAGGCTTGAAAGAACCAAAGGATCGTCACGCACACACGAACCTAAGGTTGAAGGATTTACCTGGCGCACCAGGGCTTAGTGTACCTAGTCTTCTTGGGCTTGAAAGATCCATAGGATCGTCACACACACATGAACCTAGGGTTGAAAGATTTTCCTGGCGCACCAGGACTTAGGGTGTTTAGTCTTCTAGGGCTTGAAAGAATTGAAGGGTCATCACACATACATGAACCTAGGGCTAAAAATTTTTTCTGGCGCACCAGGGCTCAGGGTGCCTAATCTTCTAGAGCTTGAGAGAACCAAAGGATCATTACCCACACACGAACATAGGATTTTTTTATTGCTTTCTGTATTTTTTTGCATTTCATTTGTTTTAACTGCTCTTTATTATCTTTTCTAATCATCTTCTGCTTTTGAAGTTGGCTAGTATGTCTGTAGTTTCGGTGGCTCTGCTTTCAATGAGGTGTTGGAGTGGTATGATACCCTTCCTGCTCCTTGTTGGGCATTTGTTGACGACTTTGGCTTTGCTCGGTTCATCCCACTGCTGGGTCGAACCGACAATGATCGGGTATGGCTTATTGCTTTAGCGGAGAGGTAGCGGGATACCACCAACACATTCCACTTCTCCACCTTTGGGGTGACATTGACACCACTCAACTTTTCCCTGATCACCGGCATCCGAGTTGGAGGAGCTCCCGTCCCCTTTGATCAAGACATGGCCCGTTCTATTGAGGCGCTGACATACTTGTTGGGCACCGTACTAGTTCAGATAGATCGAGACCGAGTCAGGTAGACCTGGTTTTTTGAGCACTTCTGCTATTTTCATTGTTCCAAGTCCCGTCATTATAGTGGGTTGCTCGTGCCTTCCTGTTGTACATGTTCGGTACCTCCTTGTTTTCGAACAAGGAGAATACTGTGCATCTCCATTATCTTGGTGCTCTCATCCACCTCGGTCGATTATCAACATATGATTGGGGAGGAGCTGCATTTACCGTACTCTACGGTTCGATGATGGCCTTGACCCGATTCCCCGAAGAGCTCAGCATTGGGGGATATTGGAGGGTCTGGGAGATACGTTTCAACGCACTGCTCATTTATTCTTTTTGTTATCTGCTATCTGTTCTTCTGCTAACACATTCTCTTTACAGTTATGGACCTATTAGTTCCTCAGGCTTCATGTTCTGCGAACTCTTCTACTGATTCCCTATTCATCCCCCGTGTTGCTCGATGGGCCCTTGGTTTGAAGGGGAGAAAAAGCGGAGGGAAAGATTTGAAAAGATTTTGGGCATCTCTAGATCGACTGACTCTTGATCAGGTACCACTCCTTGCTCTATTCTCAACTTACTGCTTTATTTGATCACTGCTTACTGCGCTGCACTATTCACTACTCACTTTACTGATCACTGAACACTATTCTCTGCCTTGCACTGTTCTTTGTATTGTACTATTTTTTGTACACTATTCTGATCACTTTCATTGTACTACATTGTTCTCTGTACATTGTTCTGATCACTGTTATCTGCACACTAATTACTGCTTATTGAACACTAACCCCTGTTCTGCACACTGGACACTACTTTCCTCACTGCATTGCTCATTATACTATACATTGTTCTCTATTTTTATCCGCTATATTGTTCGTACAGGTTCATTGGGGAATCTGGCGTGGAATGGAGGACCGGGCCAGTGATGATTTGATGCGTAGCCTCAATGCCTCCCAGAGACGGATCTTGCTAGAGGTGCCCTTCTGCTGTGTGTACTCTCTGGGAGAGTAGGTGGTTCAGCAATCTGTTGGCTTTAACCATTTTCAGATCCCAATAGCTCCTCTAGCCCACATACACAGAACGGACAGGATGATCCGTTTCGACATTCTACTCGAGATTACAGGGATTCCTGCTTCAAGGCTGCTGGGACCTAATGGAGATTTGACAGCGTAGGCTCAGGCACATCTATTAGGGCCACTGGGCCCTGGGCTGGCCCTTCCTACTGGAAAGAGGAGAGGACGAGCACCGGTAGCTATTCCTGAGGCTGGTGCCATAGTAAAGGCTGCTGGTGGTGCTGGAGCTACTGCTGCTGCAGCAGGTAGAGCTGTAGAGGTGCCCTGGACAGTATCGGTCCTCGTCATCGAATATCCTTTTGACATCCCCATTCCAGTTCCTCCAGCTCCAAAGTACAGACCAGTTCACGCCCAGGTTTGATCTTCTTTTCATTGTTTTCTTTTCTGTCTTTCCTTTATTTAGTCTGCTTAGCTCTTGTTCCTTTTTGACAGACGGACCAGGCTTGGCTAGATCACCTCATGCTGGTTGTGAGCGGTATGCGGACTTTGATTCGCCAGCAGGATGCCGCTCTGCGTGCAGCTGGGGTTGCCTTTGTCCCCCAGCCAATTGTGGTAGTGAATATTTCTCAGATTCCTCTTTTTACTGTCGGTTTCTTCATTCTTTTCCCTGCTTATCTTTGTTCCTTTATTCATCCACAGTCGTGCGCCCCAGCTGAGAATGTTGCTGAGCCACAAGTCCAGGGTGAGCCTTAGGTTCTAGCTCCTACTCCAGCTCGTAATCGTGGGTCCTGTGCCTTATCCTCTAGAGCTCGCTCTAGAGGATCTGTTTCTTCTCCCAGGAGCCGCTCCCAGGTTGTGCCCTCCTTTTTTGGCAGCGACAGCGATAATCTTGAGAAGCTGTAATGCCGAGCCTTCTTCCCGCCGGGTCCACTAGTGGCGATGAGAGAGATCCTTTCCCATTCTTTTCATACGTACTATTTTTGATACATTCTGATACATTTAATTTTTTGGGCCTGCATGCCCTAGATTATTTGTTAATGAGCCTAGTTTCCTCTATTTCATACATTCTAACACATTTGGGCCTTTGTGCCATTCACTGCTTTATATACATATTTGCTTGAATAGTTTTTTCTTATTTACTTGCTTGAACTCCTTTGCATGATACAATGAGCATGAATGCTTTATTCTTGTACAAAATACAAAACTGCAAAAAGGAGGGTACAAAATAGGGTGCTCACCACCTTTGAAACTGGAGGTCACTGGGTTTGAAGGTGGCGGTTACCAAAAAGTATAAGAGCCAGGTGGCGGTCACCAGGTTTTGAAGGTGGCGGCCTTGCACTGTGTAGTTTTAACATGGAAGTCCCATACTCTAAGGTGGCGGTCGCCACAATAGTTGTACTTTTTTGAACTTTTTGACATCCAGTCTTCTCATGCCCTATACGTATAGCCTTTGGGGTCCTCGTTTTCTATCACTTTCATCATAATGGCTTCCTTTCACGGATCACTTTTTGCTTGGGTCCAGGAGTTTTCTCACATCGAACGTTTGAACTTCACATCGTTTGGCATTAACTCTTTGTTCTCCCTGATGATTGTCAAGATCAATGAACCACTACTACGAGCTACTGCACAATTGTGGGACCTGCAATCTCATGTCTTCCTCTTTGGCCTTGAGGAACTATGCCCCAATGTAGAGGAGTTTGCTGCCATTTTAGATCTGACCCCAAGAAAATCTATAGTTGTACCAACTTTTTTCCTTTTTAACCATTAGTAAATAATACAACTTTGTGGTTTGTCCAAGATAGAGGCTTTCCTTTTGACATCCTATGATTGCCTTGATATTCCATGGATCATGGACATAGTCTGTCCCACTGGTGATCTTAGTGATCTTAGCTTTCAGTTACGGCGACGCTACGCTCTGTGTTTCTGCCTCCTTGCTTGGTACCTTTTCATTCCTTCTGATGATCGAGTCAGCTGCTCATTGGTTGACATTGCGGGTCAGATGTGGTCGGGAAAAGACTTTGTCCCGATGGTTCTCGTCGAGACACTAATTGGCCTAAAAGCACACTGCC
This sequence comes from Heliamphora pulchella, assembly GCA_032270985.1. Classification (NCBI taxonomy): domain Eukaryota; kingdom Viridiplantae; phylum Streptophyta; class Magnoliopsida; order Ericales; family Sarraceniaceae; genus Heliamphora; species Heliamphora pulchella. Next base: position 32,076 of record JAULJZ010022051.1, read on the forward strand.
TTCGACCTCTGAATTAGTTGCTTCCCACTTTCCTCTTCCATGAGTCTTTGATGATCAATTCATCCATTCTCTAGTTCTTATAACTTTCATCAAGCAGGTAGCGACGAATCGTGATGGGTATCTTCCTCTATCGGAGTTCCTTCGTTGCAATCTCCAGTGGGTTAATTCCACCCCATGTCTCTCCGTCGAATGAACATGTTTGCATTTTAAACACCTTCCACTTGCCTCTTTCACGAGTCTTTAATGATCAATTCCTCCACTACCCGGGCCTTTGTCGGAGGCCTTTTGTTGCGCTCTCAAGGGGGCCAGTTTCATCCCAACTCAACCATCACAGGTTCGTTCATGCCAAACTGTACCAAAAATTCTTACATGCTCATATTTTATCATATACTTTGATGTCTTTTGAGGTCGCCCTCTCAGCTCCCCAGTCGGTCCCTTTCTACCCCTTCATCTAGTTTGGGCTCCAAGGGTTCGTCATCATGTCCACCCTCTACCCCTTCATCCAGTTCAGGTTTGAGCTTCAAGGGCTCATCATCATATCCTCCATCCATCTCGTATTCCTCATCGGTTATCTTTACAAAACTGAGACTCCCCTCCAATCTTCTCTTCTTTGCTTCATGTCCGATGGCTTTTTCTCCTCTTCTCACCTTTACTTTATTTCCTTGCACAACTCTCCTTTTACTGATTTCTATTTGTCTTTACCTTTTTAATCTTTGTTACAGATCTGGTTGATGGAGAAGGTGAACCTTATGTAGAAACTAGCTACGAATAGATACACTGCTGTGGCCCTCATCTACCGCCCCTGTTATTTGATATGCAGCACCGAGACAGCTTGGAGACAGTATCTTTCCTCTTTGACTGGAGCAAGCATTACTTGGCAGTGCTCTTGGTGGCGGATCTCCACTATGACCTTGACCATTATGGATCATGTCGGCATTCTATTGATCGGATTACGATTTTTCACTTTTTATTAACCACACCGGATCATGCGTCAATTCGGTCGGAGCCAAATTATCTTCCATGGTGTTAAAGGCCGTTTATATTCGTCTTCACTGTAGGCTCCATTTCTAAAAAAATATCAAGAGGCTTGAACGTCTCATTCCATGATGGAGATGTGGGAGCTGTAATATTTGGATCTTCCAGAAGAGTACAAGGCATGGTTGGTGTAAGATGGGGAGAAAAGAGGCAAAGAAGAAGGAAAACATGAAGCGAAAAGAAGGAAGATTTGAGGGACTCGTTTTGTTTTTGAGATTTCATAGCTTTCCTTATTTTATTTAGAGTTTGGGACTTGCGCGCCCGCCCTTTTTTTTTTTCAAAGCTTTGTAACCAACACTGAAATGAAGTATTCCACTTTATGTTGAAAAGGTTCCAAGTTATTCAAAGTTTTTCAATTTTTGCAATATGAATGACTCTATTATCGAAACTCAAAGATAAATTTACATTAATCATTACTCGGATTCAAAGATGGTTAAAACAAATAATGTGGCCGGACTTCTTACAAGAAGCTGCTTACGTATCCCAAAAAAGTGGATTCAGCCCTTAACGTAGTTCGGGCTCGATTTACTCTCGAGTATTAACAGTCTCCTTTTGTGATGCCCTAACTTTTGCTAAGTTCACCCTTTCGTATTTTTGGCCTTGCGGGCTGCTCTAAATTTTACCGGGGTTGCCTTTTCGATTTTCAACTTAGCGAGCTTTTATTTTATTTATTTTTCTCTCAAGGGGAGTATTTCTTGAGCTGGTCTAGGTTTATCGGAGTGGATAACGTATTGCCATCCAAATCCATGATAATTACCGCACCACCGGTCATGATAGATTTGATCAAAAGTGGCCCAAACCAATATGGCTTAAACTTGCCCCTCGGGTCGAAGACGGGGGGCCCTAATTTTTTTAAGAACCAAGTCACCTTCTCTCAAGTCCCGGATCTTAACCTTTTTGTTGAATGCTCTGGCTATCCTTCTTTGTTACCTTTGTATATGAAATAAAGCCTGTAACCTTCTTTCATCAAACAATAACAGCTCTTTCATCAGATTTCTTTGCCATTCTGCCTCTGGAATACTGATCTCAGCCACTATTCTTAGTGAAGGAATTTCCACCTCAATGGGCAACACAGCTTCCATCCTATACACTAAAGAACAAGGCATACTTTCTATTGAAGCTCTAATCAACGTTCTGTACCCCCAAAGTGCAAACGGTAGATGTTTCGCCCAATCTTTATGTGAGCTAATCAACTTTTGCAGAATCTTCTCTACATTCTTGTTTACTGCTTCGACTGCCTCGTTGGTTTGTGGCCGATATGGTGACGACATGTGGGCCACTATTCGATAATTTTCAAAAAGGTCCAAGATCTCACCTTGAAAGTGCGAGCCGTTATCTGAGATGACTTCATGAGGGACCCCGTATCAACAAATGATATTCTGCTTGATAAACTTAGCGACGTGAGAGGCTTTCAATATCGAGTAGAAGGTAGCTTCCACCCACTTGGTAAAATAATCGATGGCCACCAAAATGAACTCGTGCCCATTTGAAGCCTTTGGAGTTATTATGCCAATCACATTAATTCCCCATACTAAGAACAACCATGGAGACGTTAAGCTATACAACTGGAATGGGGAACATGTATAAGGTTTGCATAGATCTGACATTTATGGCACCTTCGCACAAACTGTATGCAATCCGTCTCCATTGTCATCCAAAATTACCCTTATCGTAGGATCTTCTTGGTTAATATGTTTCCACTCATGTGAGGCCCGCAGACCCCACATGTATTTCTTTCATCAACTCTTGGCCTTCCTCATTGGTGACAATAGCTTGTTGACTCCAGAATATCCTCGTTTGTACAATTTTTCCACAAATGACAAATTGTGCATATATCTCCTTATTGCTCTTTTGTCTTTTTTGCTAGCAAACTTAGGGTATTCTCCTTTTTTTTCAAAAAATTTTAAATGTTAAAGTACCAAGGGATTTGATTAGTACTTTCTGCGATTATGGCTGTCATCTTGTATGCTGGCTTTCTCTTCTGCTCAATTATTAATGGTCTCATCTTGATCCCAGATGGTATATCATTCATTGATGCCAGAGTAGCCAGTGCGTCGGCAAACTTGTTCTGCAATCTCAGAACATGAGTGAAAACCACCAATTCAAAGCACGGTATTAACTGTTCTAGCTCTTAATGGTAGAGAATTAATGTTATGTCCTTAACCTTTAATTCTTCTCTTGTTTGTGAGACCACCAATGCTGAATCCTCAATGACTTCCAGTTTCTTTGCCTCTAGTTCTACGGCTTCCTCAAACCCAGCTAAGCACGCTTCAAACTCAGCTTGATTGTTTGTAACTTCAAAGTTAAGCTTCAGGGATAGAGAAACATCTGATTCATTAGGAGTAACAAGGAGGATTCATATTCTATAGCCATACCGGTGAGATGTGCCATTAAAATACAGAGTCCACTTGTCGTCCTCGACTCCCATCAGCTGCTCATCAGGGAACTAGAATTCTACGTCTTCATCTCCCTCAACTAGTTAGTCTGCCAGAAATTCTGCTACTACTCTGTCTTTGATTAACTTTTAGGTGACGTACCTGAGATCAAATTTTGACAATAACAACAACCACATGGCTAGCCTTCCTGTTAATGCCGACTTCTCGAACAAGTATTTTAATGGGTCCATTCGAAAAATTACATTCACTGTGAAAGACAGCATGTAATGTCTTAGTTTCTAGGAAGCCCAAACCAAAGCCCAACATGTATTTTCCAATGGCGTATATCGTATCTCAGATCCAATCATATTCTTGCTCAGGTAATAAACTACCTTTTCAACTCTAATTTCTCCTTTTTGTGCCAACATGCATCCATAGCCGAGTCAGCCACTGATAAATAGAGAATCAGTGGCCTACCAGGCTCGGGAGGAGTCGAAACATGTGGATTTTGCAAATACTAACTCACGACTTTGAAGGCATCTTAGCATTTTTGATCCCATTCAAACTTGACTCATTTCTTTAAAAGGCGAAATAGCGGCTCACAGGTAGTTGTCCGCTTGGCTATGAACCGACTAATGAACTGTATCTTGCCCCGAAATCCTCTAACTTCTCGCTCTGTCTTTGGAGGAGACATTCCCAAGATTGCATTGATCTTAGAAGGGTCAACTTCAATGCCTCGTTGAGTAATCATAAATTCGAGCATCTTCTAGCGATGACATCGATGGTACACTTTTGTGAGTTGAGTCGCATCTTGTATTTTTTAATTCTTTCAAAGAACTTTCGTAAGGCTATGATGTGGCCATCTCGATCCTTGGACTTCACTATCATATTAGCAAAGTAGTGGCAGCCCTTTGATAGGTCGTCCCTACATTTTTCAAATCGAATAGCATCACATGATAACAGTAGGTGTCCCAAGGTGTAGTGAACGTTGTCTTTTCTCTGTCCTTTAGGTCCATTAGGATCTGATTATACCTTGAAAAACCATCCATGAATGATAATAGAGCATGTCTTGTTGTGCTGTATACTAAAACATCATTATGCGGCAACGGGAAATCATCCTTCGGGCTGCCCTTGTTGAGATCCTAGAAATCTTTGCAGACTCGTATGCGTTCATCTTTCTTTAAAACCAGAACATTGTTGGCCACTCATTTTGGGTACTCAGTTATCATAAGGAATCCAGCGTTGATCTACTTGGTGATTTTTTCTTTGATCTTTAGAGCCATTTTGGCCGTATCCGTCTCAATTTCTATTTGACTAGTTTAGCATCGGGATACAAAGGGATATGGTGTTGGATAATATCGGGATCAATACCTGGTATATTCTCGTAAGACCATGCAAAGACATCTTTGAATTCTTTTAATAAGACTATTAATTACTCACGTTCAACTAAAGATAATGAAGACCTGATTTGCATAATGTGTGGAATAGTTTCATTACCCAGATTAATTAACAAAGTTTCTTCAGTTATAGATTGAGCGTGCATTGCTTCTTCTTTTTTTATTAAAAATTTTATTTCTTTAGGGACATTCCCGCGAATTTAAAATCGTCAGAAAGTGAATGAAATAAATCAAGCAAAGCAGAGTAACCAGAAATCTTGTTCATTTCATTGATATTGAGAAACTGAATTATAAGATCAAAAGCAACGGAAGACGATGCACAGATAGATGTGCCATCCGACTCATCCAGCTTATTAAAGGGAGACACAAACTCACGCGTGATAGATCCAGACTCAAAACCAGCATTGTACGAAGCAAGGGACTCTAGGGTCAAATTTTTGACTTCTTTTGCAACCACGTCCACAATCAACCCAGTGTAGTCAGCTGACACGCCGCATCCCATCATTAGGCAATCTTACTTTGCTATACCCATCTCGCTAAACAATGCCACCATGTTGGTGCCATTTAGTTGATCAGCCCAGTCTTTATCCCTTCGAGCCTTTCTTTCTTCCTTCTTTTATGTGATTTCCTCCTCTTCTGAATCAAACAATTTATGAATGAAGAATATTTTTAGTCCTGGTAGCCTCTGGTTGGTCTCTTCATCAAACCATGGTTCTAGAAAGCCACATTAAGGAAAATCTTCCCCTTCTTTATCAAAGCATCCATTTAGAGTTCCTGAATACTTGGCCTTTTAGCCCTTTCGTTCCCCCTTTTGCCCTTCCAAATCTTCCTTCGTTAGCTTGTACTCAAGACCGAAGCATTGCGAAGTTGGCGATGCCTGAATGGGTTTTGGAATTCCTTATTGCTTACGTCTCAGCCCCATGCCCAATAAATAGGACATGTGCCACATCATCGTCACCGCATAGGGATTGATATAGCTTTCCTTTTCTTTTAACAACATTTGTACTGTCCACGCCTCATCATACCGGAATCTGCTTAAAAGCACATCCTCTACCCCATGTTCATTTGGGGGCTGATGTTGTCTTTTCCATGGATGGTGAGTACCACCCCGTCTTTAATTAGTTTTAGCTTTTGATGTAGGGTGGAGGGTACTGCCTAGACGTCTGGATCATGGAGCCAAGGCCGTCCCAACAATAAATTGAAGGACGCCGGCACATCCAAGACATGGAATTCAACTGATGTTTTTAGTGGTCTAACTGATACTATAAAGGACACCAAACTGAGCACATCCCGCCTCGTGTTGTCGTATGCCTTAACTCCCTGGTTACTTGGCATGAAATGTTTCAATTTCATCCTCAGATAGACAGTAGTCTTAAACAAGCAAACATTTAAAGATGACCCGTTGTCGATGAGGGAAACCAATACCCATTTTCCTAGCACTTTATAGTTATATGCAGTGGTTTATTGTGGTTCTTTTCCTCCGAGGTTGCGTTTATCGAGACATTTGCCTTATTCAAAACTTTTAATACTACATGTTGATGCTATTGGGAATGTATATTGAAAAGTCATACTTTTTATGTATTTTATTCTGGATTCCTGGCATATTAATAAGAAACATTTGAGATGATTTTGCAT
>JAULJZ010022062.1:0-15649 GCA_032270985.1 Heliamphora pulchella
GTATGGTTTTTGGAACGAGTTTGATTTTCCGCACGAAAATGAACGAAAATGCATGATGTCATCGCGGTGGACTAAAACGAATACCTTTTTGAGTGTGTTTGATTTTCTGCACGAAAATGAACGAAAACGCATAATGCCTTCACAGTGAATTAAAATGAACGCATTTTGGACTGTGTTTATTTTTTCAAACAAAAATGAACGAAAATACAAAATGTCATCGCATTGAACGAAAATCTATTCTTTTTAAAGTGTGTTTGTTCTGTCGCAAGCAAATGCACGAAAATGCACATTGTCATCACGGTGCACGAAAATGAACATGTTTTCAAATGTGTTTGCTTTTCCGCACGAAAATAAACGCAAACGCATAATGCCATCGATGTGTACAAATATGAGTGAAAACACAATTTAATTGCAGTGCAAGAAATTGAATACTTTTTCGAGCGGGCTTTTTTTTCGAATGTAAATAAATAAAAACGCATAATGTCATCGCGGTGCATGAAATGAACACTTTTCGGAGTGTGATAGGTTTTCTCATGAGAATGAACAAAAATGGATAATGCCATTCCGGTGCACAAAAACGAACACATTTTGGAGTGTGTTTGTTTTATCTTGCGAAATTGCAAAATTTCTTCGCGTTGTACGAAAATCAACGCTTTTTGAAGTGTGTTTGCTTTATCGCATGCAAGTCAACCAAAATGCACTATGTCACACGAAAATGAATCCTTTTTGGAATGTGTTTGCTTTTTTTCATTAAAATGAATGAATACGCATAGTATCATGGATGTGCACAAAAATGAGTGAAAACTCATAATGTTATCCCGGAGAAAGAAAATGAATACTTTTAGGAGTGTGTTTTCTTTTTTCGGATGCAAATAAACAAAACAGGCATAATGTCATCACGGTGCATGAAAAAGGAATATTTTTCGGAGTGTGATAGCTTTTCCCACGAGAATGAACAAAAACGCATATTACCATCCCGGTGTGCGAAATTGTGCACATTTTGGTGTGTGATAGGTTTTCTGCACGAAAATGGACAAAAATGGATAATGTCATTGCGGTGACCAAAAATGAACACTTTTGGAAATATGCTCGCTTTTTAGCACGAAAATGAACAAAAATGAATAATGTCATCATGTGTACAAAAATGAGTGAAAATGCATAATGCCATTGCGGTGCAAGAAGATGAATGCTTTTTAGTGTATGTTTAATTTTTTTGCTCGTTAAAAAACGAAACGAATGGCGTCATCTCGGTGCACGAAATTGAACACTTTCGTAGTGTGATAGCTTTCGAACGAGAATGAACAAAAACGGATATTGCCATCGCGGTGCACAAAATTGTAAACTTTTTGGAGAGTGATTGATATGTTTTCACATGAAAATGAACAAAAACGGATAATTTCATCATGGTGCATGAAATGATCGAATATAGATGATATCGTTGCGGCATATGAAATAAATGCCTGTTGGATTGTGTTTCCTTTTACGAACAAAAATGAACGAAAACGCATAATATTGTCGCGGTGCACAAAAATTAATGCTTTATTGAGTGTGTTCACTCTTCGTCACGAAAATGTACGAAATTGCATAGCATCATCCATGTGCATGAAATGACATGACAGTGCATGAAAATTTAGGGTTTTGGAACGAGTTTGATTTTCCGCACGAAAATGAACGAAAATGCATGATGTCATTGCGGTAGACTAAAATGAATACTTTTTGGAGTGTGTTTGATTTTCTGCACGAAAATGAACGAAAATGCATGATGTCATTGCGGTGGACTAAAATGAATAATTTTTGGAGTGTGTTTGATTTTCTGCACGAAAATGAACGAAAATGCATGATGTCATTGCGGTGGACTAAAATGAATAATTTTTGGAGTGTGTTTGATTTCTTGCACGAAAATGAACGAAAACGCATAATGCCTTCGCAGTGCATTAAAATGAACGCATTTTAGAGTGTGTTTATTTTTTCATATGAAAATGAACGAAAATACAAAATGTCATCGCATTTTAAAGTGTGTTTGTTCTGTCGCAAGCAAATGCACGAAAATGCATAATGTCATACCGGTGCATGAAAATGAACATATTTTCAAAAGTGTTTGCTTTTCTGCACGAAAATAACTGTAAACGCATAATGCCATCGATCTATACAAATACGAGTGAAAACACATAATGTTATTGCGGTGCAAGAAATTGAATACTTTTTCGAGCAGGCTTTTTTTTTCGAACGCAAATAAAAAAAAACGCATAACGTCATCGCGGTGCATGAAATGAACACTTTTTGGAGTGTGATAGGTTTACTCATGAGAATGAACAAAAATGGATAATTGCATTCCGGTGCATGAAAACGAACACATTGTGGAGTGTGTTTGTTGTATCATGCCAAAATGTAAAATTTCGTCGCGTTGTACGAAAATCAATGCTTTTTGAAGTGTGTTTGCTTTATCGCATGCAAGTGCATGAAAATGCACTATGTCACACGAAAATGAACCCTTTTGGGAATGTGTTTTCCTTTTAGCACGAAAATGAATGAAAATGCATAATGTCGTGGATGTGCAAAAAAATGAGTGAAAACTCATAATGCTATCCCGGAGAAAGAAAATAAATACTTTTAAGAGTGTGTTTTCTTTTTTCAGATGCAAATAAACTAAACGACATAATGTCATCATGGTGAATGAAAAAAGAATTTTTTTCGGAATGTGATAGCTTTTCCCACAAGATTGAACAAAAATGCATAATACCATCCCGGTGTGTGAAATTGTGCACATTTTGGTGTGTGATAGGTTTTTCGCACGAAAATGAACAAAAATGGATAATGTTGTCGTGGTGCCCAAAAATGAACACTTCTGGGAATTTGCTTGCTTTCAGTACAAAAATGAACAAAAATGAATAATGTCATCGATGTGCACAAAAATGAGTAAAAATGCATAATGCCATTGCGATGCAAGAAGATGAATGCTTTTTAGAGTGTGATTAATTTTCTTGCTCGTAAAAAAACAAAATGCTTGGCGTAATCTCGGTGCACGAAATTGAACACTTACGTAGCGTGATAGCTTTCGCACGAGAATGAACAAAAACGCATAATGCCATCGCGGTGGACAAAATTGTAAACTTTTCACAGTGTGATATATTTTCACATGAAAATGAACAAAAACGCATAATTTCATCATGGTGCATGAAATGATCGAATATAGATGATATCGTTGCGGCATATGAAATAAATATCCGTTGGGTTGTGTTTCCTTTTACGAACAAAAATGAACGAAAACGCATAATATTGTCGCGGTGCACGAAAATTAATGCTTTATTGAGTGTGTTCACTCTTCGTCCCGAAAATGTAAAAAATTACATAGCATCATCTATGTGCACAAAAATGACATATCAGTGCACGAAAATCTATGGTTTTTGGAACGAGTTTGATTTTATGCACGAAAATGAACGAAAATGCATGATGTCATTGTGGTGGACTAAAATGAATACTTTTTGGAGTGTGTTTGATTTTCTGCATGAAAATGAACGAAAACGCATAATGCCTTCACAGTGCATTAAAATGAACGCATTTTGGAGTGTGTTTATTTTTTCATACGAAAATGAACGAAATTACAAAATGTCATCGCATTGAACGAAAATCTATACTTTTTGAAGTGTGTTTGTTTTGTCGCATGCAAATGCACGAAAATGCATAATGTCATCACGGTGCACGAAAATGAACATGTTTTCAAATGTGTTTTCTTTTTCGTACGAAAATAAACGCAAACGCATAATGCCATCGTTGGGTGCAAATACGAGTGAAAACACAATGTCATTGCGGTGCAAGAAATTGAATACTTTTTCGAGCTAGCTTTTATTTTTCGAACGCAAATAAACAAAAACGCATAATGTCATCGCGGTGCATGAATTGAACACTTTTCGGAGCGTGACAGGTTTTCTCATGAGAATGAACAAAAATGGATAATACCATTTCGGTGCTCGAAAACGAACACATTTCGGAGTGAGCTTGTTCTATCATGCCAAAATGCAAAATTTCATCGCGTTGTACGAAAATCAACGTTTTTTGAAGTGTGTTTGCTTTATCGCATGCAAGTGCACGAAAATGCACTGTCACACGAAAATGAACCCTTTTTGGAATGTGTTTGCTTTTTTGCACGAAAATGAACGAAAACGCATAATGTCATGGATGTGCACAAAAATGAGTGAAAACTCATAATGCTATCCTGGAGAAAGAAAATGAATACATTTAGGAGTGTGTTTTCTTTTTCTTTTTTTTTGCTTGTTAATTTGGGGAACAGGGCTCTCGGGGTTTGAACCCCGGCGGATAGATATGGGGCAGCCCGCTGGGCTAAGTCACCACATCTGAGTGTGTTTTCTTTTTTCGGATGCAAATAAACATAAGGGCATAATTTCATCACGGTGCGTGAAAAAAAAATATTTTTCAGAGTGTGATAGCTTTTCCCACGAGAATGAACAAAAATACATAATACCATCTCGGTGTGCACATTTTGGTGTGTGATAGGTTTTTCGCATGAAAATGAACGAAAATGAATAATGTCGTCGCGATGCCCAAAAATGAACACTTTTGGGCTATGCTTGCTTTTCAGCACGAAAATGAACAAAAATGAATAATGTCATCAATGTGCACAAAAATGAGTGAAAATGCATAATGCCATTGCGGTGCAAGAAGATGAATGCTTTTTAGAGTGTGTTTAATTTTTTTGCTCGTAAAAAAACAAAACGCCAGGCGTCATTTCGGAGCACGAAATTGAACACTTTCGTAGCGTGATAGCTTTCACACGAGAATGAACAAAAACGCATACTGCCATCGTGGTGCACAAAATTGTAAACTTTTTGGAGTGTGATATGTTTTCACATGAAAATGAACAAAAACGCATAATTTCATCACGGTGCATGAAATGATCGAATATAGATGATATCGTTGTGGCATATGAAATAAATGACTATAGGGTTGTGTTTTCTTTTTCGAATAAAAATGAACGAAAACGCATAATATTGTCGCGGTGCACGAAAATTAATGATTTATTGAGTGTGTTCACTCTTCGTAACCAAAATGTACGAAATTACATAGCATCTTCCATGTGCACGAAAATGACATGACAATGCACGAAAATGTATGGTTTTTGGAACGAGTGTGATTTTCCGCACAAAAATGAACGAAAATGCATGATGTCAGCGCGGTGGACTTAAATGAATACTTTTTGGAGTGTGTTTGATTTTCTGCACGAAAATAAATAAAAACGCATAATGCCTTCGCAGTGCATTAAAATGAGCACATTTTGGAGTGTGTTTATTTTTTCATACGAAAATGAACGAAAATACAAAATGTCATCGCATTGAACGAAAATCAATGCTTTCTAAAGTGTGTTTGTTCTGTCGCAAGAAAATGCACAAAAATGAATAATCTCATCACGGTGCACGAAAATGAACATGTTTTCAAATGTGTTTGCTTTTCCGCACGAAAATAAACGCAAACGCATAATGCCATCGATGTGAACAAATACGAGTGAAAACACATAATGTTATTCTGGTGCAAGAAATTGAATACTTTTTCGAGCGGGCTTTTTTTTTTTGGAACGCAAATAAATAAAAACGCATAATGTCATTGCGGTGCATGAAATGAACACTTTTCGAAGTGTGATAAGTTTTCTCATGAGAATGAACAAAAATGGATAATTCCATTCGAGTGCACGAAAACGAACACATTTGGGAGTGTGTTTGTCTTGTCATGCCAAAATGCAAAATTTCGTCGCGTTGTACGAAAATCAACGCTTTTTGAAGTGTGTTTGCTTTATTGCATGCAAGTGCACGAAAATGCACTATGTCACACGAAAATGAACCCTGTTTGGAATGTGCTTGCTTTTTTACACGAAAATGAATAAAAACGCATAATGTCATGGATGTGCACAAAAATGAGTGAAAACTCACAATGCTATCCCGGAGAAAAAAGATGAATACTTTTAGGAGTGTGTTTTCTCTTTTCGGATGCAAATAAACAAAAGGGCATAATGTCATCACGGTGCATGAAAAAAGAATATTTTTTGGAGTGTGATAGCTTTTCCCACGAGAATGAACAAAAACGCATAATACCATCCCGATGTGCGAAATTGTGCACATTTTGGTGTGTGATAGGTTTTCCGCACGAAAATGAACAAAAATGGATAATGTCGTCGCGATGACCAAAAATGAACACTTTTGGAAATATGCTTGCTTTTCAGCACGAAAAAAAACAAAATTGAATAATGTCATCGATGCGCACAAAAATGAGTGAAAATGCATAATGTCACTGTGGTGCAAGAAGTTGAATGCTTTTTAGAGTGTGTTTAATGTTTTTGCTTGTAAAAAAATAAAACGCATGGCGTCATCTCGGTGCACGAAATTGAACACTTTTGTAGCGTGATAGCTTTCGCACGAGAATGAACAAAAACGCATAATGCTATCGCGGTGCACAAAATTGTAAACTTTTCACAGTGTGATATGTTTTCACATGAAAATGAACAAAAATGCATAATTTCGTCATGCTGCACGAAATTATCGAATATAGATGATATCGTTACGGCATATGAAATAAATGTCTGTTGGGTTGTGTTTCTTTTTTCGAAGAAAAATGAACGAAAACGCATAATATTGTCGCGATGCACAAAAATTAATGCTTTATTGAATGTGTTCACTCTTCGTCACAAAAATGTACGAAATTACATTGCATCATCCATGTGCACGAAAACGACATGACAGTGCACGAAAATGTATGGTTTTTGGAACGAGTATGATTTTTCGCACGAAAATGAATGAAAATGTATGATGTCATCGCATTGAACGAAAGTCTATGCTTTTTAAAGTGTGTTTGTTCTGTCGCAAGCAAATGCACGAAAATGCATAATATCATCATGGTGCACGAAAATGAACATGTTTTCAAATGTGTTTGCTTTTCCGCACGAAAATAAACGCTAACACATAATACCATCGATGTGTACAAATACGAGTGATAACACATAATGTTATTGCGGTGCAAGAAATTGATTACTTTTTCAAGCGGGATTTTTTTTTCGAACGTGTCATGCCCCAAACTCCGGGTCACGTGAAACACCCAAAAACAACCAAATAACACCCAACCCGAGAATACACTCTCAAAGATAAACCATACATGCATTGTATATAAACGCCCAACGGCGTATATTACACGGCTCTAACGCCAGAAAATAATATGTTACAACATACATGTAACAAAACTAACAAAAAGGAAGACTACACTCTTCCACCTCCTCCGGCACCTTCAGATCAACCAGCGTTATCGGCACTTGAAGAAAAATAAATCCCACACCGTGAGCCAAAACTCAGCAGAAACTAAACAGGCATGCAGTATAAACAAAATATGCACGGAAACCAAAGTGCAGGTTTAGACTCTCTTTCAAGCCTTGAAAACAGTTTTCGCATGCAAACTGAAAAGCGAGGATATAACCACATTTTTGACTCACTCACAGGAGCCTGAAAATAGTTAGAAAGGATTTTTAGATCGCGATCCACACGACTCTTAAAAATAATTTGAAAACTGGTTTATCCGTCCCATAATGCAATACATGCAATCTATGATACATACAACCATCCCTCACACGCTGCAACCACGTCTTAACACTGAGATAAAAAGGCCATACAATAAACATGCACTCCCGGGATAAAATCGTATACTATGGAGTAAAACCATGGACCAAACCACCGGGTAAAACCGTACACCGCGGGATAAGACCGCACACCACGGGATAAGACCGTAAACTAGACCACGGGATAAAATCGCATACTTTATCGTACGCCACGGGATGGAACCGCCGACCACGGATTGTGAGACCCTGACCCGTTTGCTTTTTCGGTGCTTTCGGACGCGCGTTACGTGTTTTCGTTTGAGCATATTTTTACTGCTTTTGATGCATGATCGGGCTTAGATATGCATGCGAGATTGGTTCCCGGGGCTGTTGGTCGTTGTGGTGCGGGTTTTAAAAAGAAAGATATTTTCGTGGCCTATAAATAGCTAGTTTTAGATATTTTGGAAAATATATTTTCATGACTTGGTGGCTAAGCTTCCTTTTTTCTCTCCAACGGAAGCTCTGCCTTCTCTCTAAATTCTCGGGGGTCTGGGGCTCAGTTTTCGATGATCAGATAACAGATCCTTAGTCTCTTCGTGGTGGGTTACGTTTTCATCCGGACGAAATTTTATTCCGGCGAAGTTCATTTTTGCACGTGGATCGAGACGTCGAGTTTTTAACTCACCGACGTAGGATCCTAGACTCTCATGTCTTATAAGGGTGCTACGTGAAATCTTATGTGTTTTTACCCTACGAAAATGCATAAAAAGTTTGTTTATGTTTTGATAAATCGGTTTATATGTTGGGTTTTTGGCTTAAAATCGTTTTGGGTGTTTTTTGGGGCTTTTGTATGTCCGTGGGTCGTTAAAGGTGTGTTTGGATGGTTTAATTCGAGGTTGAAAATATTTTTCGTTGCTTGAGGTTGCTTTCCGTCGTCGTTCAGCTGTTTGGTTTGAAAATCTGATTTTGTTGAGTTTGTGTCGACACATCTGCTGTTGGTGTCGACACATTTTCGTTCTGTTTGTGTTGTGTTGGTCGTGGTTGTTTTGTGCTTTTCTGTTTGTGTCGACACTAAGGCCGTTTGTGTCGACACCAAGGCTGTTTGTGTAGACACCTTTTCTGTTTGTGTCGATGCCTTCGCTGGTTGTAGAACCCTTTTCTTTTGGTCATATCTCTCTCATTCGGACTCGGAATTAGGTCGTTTTTGTGTTCAAATTGAAACCTCGGAAGTCTTCTTTCTGATGAAACCTTTCCCTCATCAAAATTATTTTTTTAGAAAAAGTTATGATAAAAAAAGTGATGGTGTGTCAAGATTTTCAAACCGTTTTTTACCCTTTTTTGACCGAATGTTTGGGAAAAGGTTGTTTTTTATCCTTGTTGGCCATTTTACCAAGTTTCTTGTTTCTTGGGGCTTCGTGGGCTTGTGTTGGACGTGTGTGTGTCGTGGGTGGTGTTGGACACATGTTGGGCGTGTGGGAGTTCGAGTTGGCTGCGTTAGATGCGTGTTGGCCCTAGGTTGTTGTTTGATGTGAGATGGTTGGGTTTTGGTTTTCGATTGGAGTTCTTTGGTATTCAATTGATTAATTTATGGGAATTAGTTGATTCAAATACGTTAGGATTCCTTTTGGGGTTCGGTTGGTTGTGTGGTTGTTTCGGGGGTCGTGTCGCGATCCCGGGTGTTTATTTGGGTGCCGTCCTTGGGGGTGACGTGTATGGCTAGATGTGGGTTGTTGGTTGTCCATGCGAATGGATGTTGGGTTGTTTGGCGTTGGCGTCATGATGTGAAGTTATATATGGCTATGTGCTTTTATAACGGGCTTATGCATGCTATAACTGTAGTTTATTCATGCATGGATTATGTAATGTGATTTATATGGCTTTCAATGGTGTTATGTGACGTGATTTGTGATACGTAGTGATAATACGTGGTTTTATGCAGTTAAATCCTAATTAGGTTATGCATAGTTGTATGGAATGAGATAGATAGTTATGCGAGCTTTGGTTGGTGGAGATTACGTTAGGGTTACTACCCTTCGGTTAAGGTTTGAGAAGATTACGTTAGGGTTATGACCCTTCGGTTGTAGTCTGTAATGAAGCGTTTGATAGGGCTACGGTCCCTCGGTGCAAGTCCGTAAAGAGTTATTCTATAGGGCTACGGCCCCTCGGTTAAAATTCGTAAAGATGCATTGACGGGGGCCTACGGTCCATTACTGAAAGACCGAGAAGATACATGAACTGCATAATGGGATGGAATGACCCGTTTTCAAGTTGTTTTAAGAGTCGTGTGAATCACGATCTAAAAACCCTTTTTCAACTGTTTTCAAGGCTTGAAAGAGAGTCTAAAAATGCACTTCGATTTTCTAGCATATTTTGTTTATATTGCATGCTTGTCTAGTTTCTTCTAAGTCTTGGCTCACGGTGTGGGATAAAATATTTTCAGGTACCGGTCACGCAGGTTGATCCGGAGGCTGCTGAAGAGGTGGAAGAGCTGTAGTGTTCCATTTTTGTTCTTTTGTCTCATGTATGCTATATTATGTTTTTTGGGCGTTAAAGCCGTGTAATGTTGCCGTTAGGCGTTTATATACAATGCATGTATAGTTTATTTTGAGAGTGTATTCTCGGTCTGGGTGTTGTGGTTGTTTGTTGTGGGTGTTTTACGTGGCCCAGAGTTTGGGGCGTGACAACTTGGTATCAGAGCTCTGGGTTCGAATACCTAAGAGCCGTGGGAAGAGGGTGTACCCCGTGTGAGGTTGATTGCCTGTGCTTGACTGCATATGTTTATACGCTTTGATAACATAATCGTGTCAGCATGTTAGATATGTGAATGATGTGTATATGTGAGCATGGGGGTTGAACTGTGGGATTGATTAGTCTTGCCTTTGGGCGTTTGGATTAACAAACTTGGGAGTCAAGTTAGAAACGCGTTTAGCTGACGTGATTTCTAGTAGTGAATTTGAGTAGGTTATCCAGATTGACGTGTCATTCTTGTTGGTTCTCCTCGGTATGTGGGGTTATTTAGCATGAACTTATGTGGCT
This sequence comes from Heliamphora pulchella, assembly GCA_032270985.1. Classification (NCBI taxonomy): domain Eukaryota; kingdom Viridiplantae; phylum Streptophyta; class Magnoliopsida; order Ericales; family Sarraceniaceae; genus Heliamphora; species Heliamphora pulchella. Next base: position 10,625 of record JAULJZ010022062.1, read on the forward strand.
ATGTGTTGGCATGCCTATGTGGTTAAGCGTTTTCGTTCATGCTATGTGCTGTGTCTCATGTGTTGTTTTCTTTCATATAGACACGATGTCTGCGAGACGAGGGCGAGGCTGTGGTCGAGGCCGTGGCCGTGCTGTTGGCCAAGGGGATGTTACTCTCCCTGATTTTGGGGAAGCAAATGCTCCCCAAGGACCTGTTGACATGGTAGAGTTGGTGCGAGCGCTGGTGGGTTCTATCAGCCAATTAGTTGAGACCGTTAGAGGTGAGACTGGTCGAGAGAGAGAGAGAATACCTGAGGCGAGGGCACAGTAGCAATGCGGGAGTTTAGGCGCATGGATCTGCCTAATTTTGCTAGAGATCCTGATCCTATTGTGGCGACAGAGTGGCTGGAGTTGGCGACACGGATCCTTGACACACTGCAGATTGTGGAGGATGAGTTGTAGGTTTCTTTTGCCACTTTTCAGCTGAGGGGTGCTGCTCACGCTTTGTGAAAATATGCCAAGACTATTACAGGAGTTATTTGGGCAACTTTTACAGGAATATTTCTGGATAAATACTTCCCAGCTTTGCAGAGAGATTTGTACAGGGAGGAGTTCTACACTCTTACCCAGGGGACCATAGACATCATGCAGTATGAGGCTAGGTTTACGAGCTTGTCCCGATTTGCACCAGAGTTGGTGAGCACATATGAGCTGCGTTCCATGAGGTTTGAGTAGGGTTTGAGGCCGGCGATCAGGGAGCGTGTGGTTGCACTGGGACTTCGGGTGTTCACGGAGCTGGTAGATGCAGCAGCGAGGGTAGAGAACACCGTGACCGAGATTCGAGCTTCCAGGGAGGCTAGGACATCACAGGGTGGCATAGAGGCACAGACAGGTGGGCGTTCTAGTAAGAGGCAAAGGTCCTCTGGTACTAGCTTTCACCCATCTGGGTTACCATAGCAGTTCTCAGCACCGGCACCATCAGTGGCTTCATTTGGGATGCCATAGCAGAGGGAGTTAATTTGCTATCAGTGCAGGCAGCCGGGGCATCGTGTGTCAGAGTGCTCGCAGCCAAGGCAATGCCAGGGTTCATGGCGTCAGTCACAGGGGAGGGAACATGTTTGCTATGGATGTGGCCAGCACGGACATATTCGCATGAACTGTCCCTAGAGGGAGAGTGCGCCCAGTACAGTGGGCACACCAGAGGGTTCGTATGTGCGGGATCGACAGCAGCATCCAGCAGTTCAGACCTCCTGAGCGACGACAGGTGGGGGGGCTTCAGTTCAGTCGGTACGACAGCCGACCGTGTCGGGTGGCAGACAAGATAGAGCGGTATTGCCCCGAGTGTATTCACTTTTACCTCCTGGTTCTTCGAGGGCATCGGTCGTGCGAGATGATACAGATGCAGATCTTTCTCCATTGCACAGAAGTATTTTTCGAGTATGCAGGCTTCGGACCAGTTCCTTTCTTGCATCGTTGGGGTGTTGGTGATGGTTTCCGCGAGTGATGTGCTGTGTTGAGGCAGTGATTGGTGAGGATGTGAGATTGGGATGGGTTGTAGATCCCGTGTCTTGAGATAGTTGGCCATTTGTTTTCGTTTGACCTTGTGCTGAATTTTGGGGACGAAATTCCTTTAAAGGGGGTAGAGTTGTGAGACCCTGACCCGTTTTCTTTTTCGGTGTTTTCGGTCGGGCGTTACGTGTTTTCGTTTGAGCATGTTTTTACTGCTTTTGATGCATGATCGGGCTTAGATATGCATGCGGGGTTGGTTCCCGGGGCTGTTGGCCGTTGTGGAGCGGATTTTAAAAAAAGAAGAAGATATTTTCGTGGCCTATAAATATTTAGTTTTAGATATTTTATAAAAGATATTTTCATAACTTGGTGGCTAAGCTTTCCTTTTTCTCTCCAATGGAAGCTCTACCTTCTCTCTAATTTCTCAGGGGTCCAGGGCTCGGTTTTCGACGATCAAATAGCAAATCCTTAGTCTCCTCGTGGTGGGCTACATTTTCATCAGGATAAAATTTTATTCCGGCAAAGTTTATTTTTACACGTGGATCGAGACGTCGAGTTTTTAACTCACCGAGGTAGGATCCTAGACTCTCATGTCCTATAAGGGTGCTACGTGAAATCTTATGAGTTTTTACCCAACGAAAATGCATAAAAAGTTGGTTTATGTTTTGATAAATCGGTTTATAAGTTGGGTTTTTGGTTCAAAATCGTTTTGGGTGTTTTTGGTCAGATGAAATCGGGTTTCGAGTGTTTCTTTTGAGGTTTTGTGGTAGTTTTGGGGCTTGTGTATGTCCGTGGGTCGTTAAAGGTGTGTTTGGATGGTTTAATTCGAGGTTGAAAAGCTTTTTCGTTGCTTGAGGTTGCTTTCCGTCCTCATTCAACTATTTGGCTTAAAAATCAGATTCTGTTGAGATTGTGTCGACACATCTGCTGTTGGTGTCGACACATTTTCGTTCTGTTTGTGTTGTGTTGGTCACGGTCGTTTTGTGTCGACACCTTTTTTATTTGTGTCGACACTAAGGCTGTTTGTGTCTACACCAAGGCTGTTTGTGTTGACACCTTTTCTGTTTGTGTCAACACATTCGCTAGTTGTGAAACCCTTTTCTTTTGTCCATATCTCTCTCATCCGGACTCAGAATTGGGTCATTTTTGTGTTCAAATTGAATCCCCGGAAGTCTTCTTTCCGATGAACACTTTCCCTCATCAAAATTCTTTTGTGAAAAAAGTTATGATAAAAAAAGTGAAGGTATGTCAAGATTTCTAAACCGTTTTTCACCTATTTTTGACCGAATGTTTGGGAAAAGGTTGTTTTTCATCCTTGTTGGCCTTTTACCAAGTTTCTTGTTTCTTGGGGCATCGTGGGCTTGTGTTGGACATGTGCGTGTCGTGGGTGGTGTAGGGTGCGTGTTGGGCGTGTGGGAGCTCGTGTTGGCTGTGTTAGGTGTGTGTTGGCCCTAGGTTGTTGTTTGATGTGAGATGGTTGGGTTTTGGTTTTCGATTGGTGTTCTTTGGTATTCAATTGATTAATTTATGGAAATTAGTTGATTCAAATACCTTAAGATTCCTTTTGGGGTTCGGTTGGTTGTGTGGTTGTTTCGGGGGTCGTGTCGCGATCCCGGGTGTTTGTTTGGGTGCCGTCCTTGGGGGTGACGTGTATGGCTAGATGTGGGTTGTTGGTTGTCCATGCGAATGGATGTTGGGTTGTTTGGCGTTGGCGTCATGATGTGAAGTTATATATGGCTATGTGCTTTTATAACGGGCTTATGCATGCTATAACTGTAGTTTATTCATGCATTGATTATGTAATGTGATTTATATGGCTTTCGATGGCGTTATGTGACGTGGTTTGTGATACGTAGTGAGTGATAATACATGATTTTATGCAATTAAATCCTGATTAGGTTATGCATAGATGTATGGAATGAGAGAGATAGTTATGTGACCTTTGGCTGATGGAGATTACGTTAGGGTTACGACCCTTTGGTTAAAATCCTAGAAGATTACGTTAGGGTTATGACCCTTCGGTTGCAGTCCGTAAAGAAGCGTTTGATAGGGCTATGGTCCCTCGGTGCAAGTCCGTAAAGAGGTATTTGATAGGGCTATAGCCGCTCGGTTAAAGTCCGTAAAGATGCATTGACGGGGGCTACGGTCCATCGGTGAAAGTCCGAGAAGATATATGAACTGCATAATGAGACGGATAGACCAGTTTTTAAATTGTTTTAAGAGTCGTGTGAATCACGATCTAAAAACCCTTTTTCAACTGTTTTCAAGACTTGAAAGAGTCTAAAACTGCACTTCGATTTTCTAGCATGTTTTGTTTATATTGCATGCTTGTCTAGTTTCTGCTGAGCCTTGGCTGACGGTGTGGGATAAAATATTTTCAGGTACCGGTCACACAGGTTGATCCAGAGGCTGCTAAAGAGGTGGAAGAGCTGTAGTCTTTCATTTTTGTTCTTTTGTATCATGTATGTTATAATATGTTTTTCGGGCGTTAGAGCCGTGTAATATTGCAGTTAGTTGTTTATATACAATGCATGTATGGTTTATTTTGAGAGTGTATTCTCGGGCTCGGTGTTGTGGTTGTTTGTTGTGGGTGTTTCACGTGACCCGGAGTTTGGGGCGTGACACGGATTATACCACGGGATAATACCGCATACCACGGGATAACACTGCATATTACGGGATAAAACTAAAATTACGGGATAACACGAAACATTCCTATGCATAACCTAATCAGGATTTAGATGCATATTACATCAACATACACTACATGCATGTTGTTGGAACGCGGAAGAAAAATTTAGAACCGGCGCCGTGACCGTAAAAAACGGCGCGTGCGTTCTTCATGAAAAACGATAATATTAAACTGATATATTTTTATTATATATACATTCAAGAAACTTATTCAAGTTTCTTTGATGCAGAACAAGGATCCGAGACGACCCAATGATCTTCTCACGTATATCCCGACGCACACGACGATCCCGGTGAGTGGGCACCGATCCGGATCTTCATGTATCCTTACCTTGGTTTCTTTCTCAAACTCTTTCTCACCAAAAAGGAAAAATAATTTACTAAAAGGGAGAGGGGGGCGGCGGCTTTGGGGGGGTGAAAATTAGGTTAGGGTTTTCCTTCTTGAGCCTCTTTTTTTATATAAAGTATATATCTCTTAAGATATATATGGCATCCATATATATCTTTTAAGATATACAAGATATTTATATATATCTCTTTTTAAATAATATAAAGAGATATATATATATATCCATAAACAAAATCCCATCACCTAATTAGGGCCGACTACCTAGGGAGAAAACCCTAGGTGTGCCAAAAGACTAAAGCGCCCCTCATTATTTAATTTAATCCCCGAATGTTTTCGGCGGTAAAATCGACATTCAAATTAAATTAAATAATTAACGAAATCGACAAGTAAATATCTGTGCGTATAATGGGCTACGTGAGAGATCACGAGGAAGTATAGGACTCGGGCTAACCGCACGAGAAAACTGGATGTCCCTAACTCTGTCCCCGAGTTAGATC
>JAULJZ010022073.1:0-15649 GCA_032270985.1 Heliamphora pulchella
AGCTCTACTGTACCCCGAGTAACTCGACCCGAGTAGAGAGTTATTTGCCTCTCGAGTTATTTGACTCGGATTAGTCCAAGCAACTCTGGATCTCGAGTGACTCGAGCGTCAAGTCACCACTTGTAATATAAAATAGCTAGTTTATCTACATGGACAATTTTCTCCTTTACTGTGAGCCATCTACAATGTAATAGACTAATCTATACTAATAGAATAAAAAAAACTAAAAGAATAATAAAAATTTTGGTGAAGCCTCTTATTTTGATGAAGTCTTTTTATAAAAAGGGTAAATGCTTAAAATGCACTATTAATTAAAAAGACAAACATGTAAAAAGAAATTATATAGTTAACGAAGAGAACTTTTAATTGTACATGAAATTTTTAGTACACCAACAAGTGTTGGTGCATTATGTGCAAATATTTAATACATATAGAAGTATGCAAAGTAAAAAAGTGTATATATTTTAGTATTTTTTCTCAAAACAAATCATTGTACGTGCATCGTGTAAGCCGCAAACCTTGTTCTAAAACAAAAGCATTGTATAACTATCTTCAAATTTGATATTCCCAACGTAAATAATACGTCGCTAAAAGATTTTGCTTTTATCGATGCAATATTTGTCGAAAACAATAAACGTTGTGTAGGGAAAAAGTTTCACCATAGCCCAAAATATGTCTTTGATCTTTCTCGACCCAAATAACTTGTTGCTGAAAGTTTATATTTTTTTCGACGCTTCATTCATCGCCAAAAATAAATATTGTGTAGGCAAAAGTTTTTCCTCGTGTGGGAGGGAAATAGCTTATGGCGGGAATTTCTTACCGATAATATATATCGATGAAAGTGTTCAACGTTGCCAAAATAGAAACTTTTTGGATGTATTACCAACATTTTACTTTTTTAGTCACCAAAAACCTACATTTGCCGACTAAAATTACCTTGCTTCGGCAAAATTAGTTACTAATTATGCGTTTTCTTGTAGTGATTGTTAGCATCTCAGCCCGACCTCCCCCTGACTGGTTTTGTTTCCTCGGCATCTCATGATCAGAATCCATGTTCAGCCACACCGTTCAAATGGTAGGCATATCTTGGGGTTCAGAGCTCGATTATAGGCCACGGTCGAGCGGTCGGCAGAGCTGGATGGCTAGGGCTTTCTCAAAAACCCTAATTCTAGCTTCTGACGTTGCCACCACCTCCTTCACTCCCTCGCTTTGCTCTTCAACAGCAAAATTGCCGACTTTCCCTCTCAAGAATGTCACCAAATCCAACTTCAACTCGGCCCTTGGCGACCTCCGTCGCCTCGTCACAGACGCCAACTTCTTGTCAATCGACCTGGAAATGACCAGCGTCACTAGAGCTCCCTGGAGAGAGTCCTTCGAATTTGACCGTTTCGATATTCGTTGTCTCAATGTGAAAGACTCCGCCGAGAAGTTCGTTGTCGTTCAGTTCGGCATATGTCCCTTCCGTTGGGACCCTTCCAAGCAAACCTTTGTTTCTCACCCATCGCACCTCGGCTCATGTGAATTACTCGCGAATCTAGTTTTGTTCCTCTATCTCACTTTTGGAATTTAGCTATTTGTCTTATTCACTGTTAACTTTATTATATTTCTTTATCAAAAACATATACGTAAGCATCAGTTGGCGTGTACCAAAAGCATTTTTTGGGGGCACCAAGATAGTTCGGTGGGGATTGCTTGGCATCTACATGGTCGGCACCATCTCATCGGCACCTCGGCAACTCCCTGTGTTCGGTTGCCAAGTTTGGCCAATGATGCAGCTCGGCAATTAAAGTAGGGGCAAGACGTATTTTCTGCCCACTTTCATCTGGATCGATCGAATTTTCGGTTGAATGGCCTTGATCTGACAAGCCACCATATTCTCGGCACACCGCGGTTCGGTTCGTATATTTATATATGTTCAACAAGCTCGTTCGGCAACAGTGGTCTTATTTGATAGCTCGAAATAGCTTGGCACTCCAGTAGGGTAAATTATTTCCTTTAAATATGAACCTGGCAAAATAAATCCAAGTAGTAGCAAACCGTACTTTGATATAAAAGTAGAAACTCTGGAAAGATGTTTGTTTGAAATTCATGTACTTGTTATGGATTCACTAATAGTGACAATAGGCAACAAAATTTCATCAACTGCTCAGCACCTTATGAACTAGCTCAGCGTCATTTGCACGACACCAACACATCTTAGCTCATAGCTCGGTTTCCAGCTCAGTTCTTAGCAGTATTTTTTCGCTTGGCTTCCCAACAACTCGGCTCGACACTTTATGGCGAAGCTTCTACGATTGATCAACACCGTATGGCTGTGAGTTCAGCCCTAAGAAACTCAGATCATTATCCCTTCTCAACAAAGTCATCAATACGGTTTCCTCTCAGAATATTATCTGTGACTCAGGCTTCATCAGTAGAAAATCCTAACCTAACCTAGGTGTTGATCCCAACTCTCGATTTTCAACAAAAAATTCTAGCCTAGCTTAGGTGCCGAACCCAACTCTCGTTTTTTAACAAAAAATTCTAGCCTAGCCCAGGTGTCGAGCCCAGTTCTCGGTCATTAGCAAAAAGCCCTAACTTGTCTAGAAAGGAGATTGGAATAATCTCAGGGGTTAGAAGAGCTCACATGGTTAAAATAATCCATCAGCAAAAATCTCTAGCCTAACCTAGGTGCCGAGCCTAATTCTTGGTAATCTGCAAAAAGTCTTAACTTGCCTAGGCAGGAGATTAGAATAATCTCAGGAGTTAGAATAGCCCATCGAAAGTCTTAGCTCGACTAGGCAGCTAAAGTCCTTACTCGACCAGGCCCTTAAAGCAACACAATTGACTAGTCTTCACGACAAAAGATCGAGGAACATACAGCTTCCACATCCTCTTGAAGAAGCATGTAGAAGCTAAAAGCTATTGTGGGGGAGGAAATCCTTCCCTGACAGAAATCTCTCAAGATCCACCAACCATCATCTCACCATCTCATCTTGATAGGAATGGGACATTGACAGGGCAACACATTTTATCTCTCTTCTCTCTCCCTCTTCTTTATGAATGTATCTCTCTTTATATACTCCTCTCTCGCATGGGAAGAGGGGGGACTACATTTTGACATTACATTAGCTTTTCTCTCTGTGAGCTTCAACTGATTTGGGCATCGGAAGCCCTCCATTCGGCCACCAGCCAGGGATTTGTTTTGTAGGAACTCAGTGCATGGAGCTTATAAGGGCGGTGGTCATCTCCCTCGTCAGACATCTTCGTTCAACCCGTCAAAATAAATATAATTTATGGATCATCCCCGTACAGAAAATTATTGTTGAGAAGTGATAATAAAGTCAAATTTGAGATGAGATTCATGAAATTGAAATTAACTTTTTTTTACACGGGTTATTTGACAAGAAACATGGGCTAAGCTATCACATAGGTCGTTCTTCAATTTTTATATTCAGGTTTTATAAAAACACTATTTGGGCTTTCCCAACTCGTTCAAAAACTAATCAGTGGACTTGGTCAAATAATAAGCCGGTCGGTAAAATATTGACGCTTAGTTTCTACTTTGTTTGTCTTCCATGGAAACTTGGCATCTTGCCACCAATTTTTTGAGAGATGGACTTGGTTGATGTATTACTTTCCTTTATTGGAAAATAGTGGGTTCTGAATACTTTGTTGAACATAGTTTTAGCTTACTTTGAAGCTAAATAACTTTAGATTTGATTAATCTTTTTTGATGATTCCAAGTCCTAATATGTTCATTTCCATGAGTAGTTTAATCATGGATTTTGTGGCGTTCAAAATCGTTAACAGATGAATGAAAAATTGACTCCAAAAGTGTGCCATAAAAGTTGACAAAATGATGGTAACTATGTCCTATCTCACATTGGTTGAGAGAGAAAATAGTAAGTGCCCAATTTAGTATAAAAGGGGTTTCAATCCCACATTGATTGAGATAAACATGGATGAATGGCTTTTATAAGCCAAGTTGGGCCTAAGGGGTGTGCCCCTTAGGGGTACCCAGTTTTGTGGATGGGGGAGGACCTACCAAATGGTGGGTTCGACCCAAACCCCACACGTGCGCACCGCTGCCGCCGTCGCCCGTCCGACCGGCCGAACGTGCCGTGCCGTGCCGAGCTGGGCAGGCCTCGGGTCCGAGTCCATGGTCCATGGGTTGCGGGTTGCGGACCGGGTCAGATGAACCCTTATCTTTTTTTTTCCTGAAGATTTATTTATTTAAATTTTTGAATTTAAATAATAATTATTTAAATTTAAAGTTACCGTTGCCGTTACCGTTACCGAACCGTTCGGTTTGAAACCGTTAGAGTCTAAACAGGTTTGCGCCTGTTGGGCGGTCCAACCGCCAGGCGAACCGATTTCATGCCTGTTCGATCAAACCGAACAGACATCTTTAGAGCCTATTTAAGAGCTGGTTGCTACCCGATTTGGAACACTGAAAAACCATTTTGAAATCCCTCTTCTCGTGTGCTTCTGTTATTGCATTTCTGCATGTTTTGGGTGTTTTGTAATAGAGAGTTTTCGAACACAGTTTGCGTTCACCGAAGCAATAAATTGATGTGCTGCTTCTATTGCTTGAAGATCGTTGTATCTTGTAAGACGTTTGCTGCCAACTCGAAGCACCGTAGCGAGAGGAATTTTGTCTTAAGGAAATTGTATTAAACACATGCCTCGGTCTAAATTATTCTTATTCGGTATTTCTGGTTTCTGCTTCTGTTTTAATATTACTGTTTTGCATTTACACTGTTCCAACAGGATTTTTTTTTCTGTCGTAGTTTCATTTTTTTTTCTTTATAGTTTTTTTATCTGCTATTGTTTTCATTTTCTGTGCTATTAGTTTATATAAACCAAAGTGTTTAGGTACATATTTTCCTAACAATTTTAAGACGAAATTTTATATATTTTCTTTTAATCTGATTGTATATTCAGTAGTACAGATTGATTTCTTTTCTAAAACTGTTACACAGATTATATTCTGTTTTATTTTTTTAAGTACAGTTTATTAATTCTGTAATTTTTTTCAGTATAATTAATTCTGTAGATTAATTAAAAATTTTTACAGATTAAATACTGTTTATTAACTTCAGTTTTTATTTGTGTTGAAACTATTTTTAGTTTGTAGTATAAAATAGTTTTCAAAATACATTCTGATTTGATTTTAATTACAGTAATTTAATTCTGTAATTGATTCCGTATTATTTATTTTGTGATATAATCAAATATATTATTTTAATCTGTTATGTACAGATTGTTTAAGAATTAAATCGGTTTATCTGCTGTTTTATTTTAATTGCAATTTTTAATGGAAAAAATAAAGACTTTTTCTGGGTTGCTAAAATAGTTTTTTCTTGTGTTGTTTCTGTAATATCAGAAAATTAAAATATGGTATCTGAAAATGTTGTAGTTACTTCTGTGACCTCTACCCCTGTCTCGGTTGTACCTTCAGTGATACCGGCTTTCACTACGACAGTTCCAGTGAATCACGAGAAAAAGCCAGAGTAGTTCAATGGAACTAATTTTAAAAGATGGTAACAGAAAATGTTGTTCTATCTTACTAGTCTCAATCTGGCTAGATTCCTACGTGAAACTGTTCCGGCATTAACTGAAGGTAAAACTGACAGACAAGCAGTTGCTGCTGTGAATGTATGGAAACATGCGACTTCTTATACCAGAATTATATCCTCAATTGGACAACACACTGTACAACGTGTATAATCCAGTCAAGATGGCAAAGAAACTATGAAAATCCTTGGATCGCAAATATAAGACAAAAGATGTCGGTGCGAAGAAATTCATCGTTGGTAAATTTTTGAATTAGAAGATGGTAGATTCAAAGCCAGTTGTTGGTCAAATTCAAGATCTTCGACTTATCATGCATGATATTCATACATAAGGTATGTTTCTGAGTGAATCTTTTCAGGTTGCTGCTATCATTGAGAAATTACCGCAAAGCTAAAAAAACTTCAAAAATTACTTGAAGCATAAGCGCAAGGAGATGAAATTGGAGGAGCTGATTGTCCGATTGAGGATAGAGGAAGACAACCGCAAGTCTGAGAGGAAGACCGGGGTGGAGTCCAAGGCAAATGTTGTGGAACAGGCGCCTAAGGTCAACAAGAAGAAGAGAAAGCATGTTGGTGACAAAGGCGAGGACTCCAAAAGACTCAAATTCAAGGACAAGTGTTACATCTGTGACAAGCTCGAGTATCGAGCAAAGGACTGTCACAACAAACGCAAGAAGAATGCCCAAGCTAACGTGATCGAAGTGGATAACCTTTCTACCGGGGTGGATGACATCAGTCTTTCCGTCGTTGTGTCTGAAACATACCTTGTTGGGAATCCCAGAGAATGGTGGGTGGACACTAGAGCTACTCGCCATATTTGTTCAGATCAAAAGATGTTCTCAACCTATCAGGCTATAGATGGAGAACAGTTGTACATGGGGAACTCTTCTACCTCAAAAGTGGAAGGACAAAGAAGGGTTATTTTGAAGATGATTTCGGGGAAGAAACTCACGCTCAATGTGCCAGACATTCGCAAGAATTTAGTTTCTGGGTCTTTGTTGAGTAAGAATGGATTTAGGTTAGTGTTTGAGTCTGATAAATTTATACTCACAAAAGGTGGGATGTTTGTGGGTAAGGGGTATTAGTCAGACGGTCTTTTCAAGTTAAATGTAATGGTTGATGTACCGAAACTTACAATGAATAAGAATGAACTTTCTTCCGCTTATATTGTTGAGTCCTCTTTATGGCATGGTAGATTAGGACATGTTAATTATAATTCTTTGCGTAGATTGATTAACTATAATTGTTTGCCTAAATTTGATATTGATCTGAATCACAAGTGTGAGATTTGTGTAGAGGCAAAATTAGCTAAGGCTACTTTTCATTCTGTTGAAAGGAATACAGAGCCTCCGAATTTAATTCATAGTGATATATGTGATTTTAAATCAATTCAAACAAGAGGAGGTAAAAAGCATTTTATTACTTTTATTGACGATGGCACTAGATACTGCTGCATCTATTTGCTTAGAAGTAAGGACGAAGCCTTAGAAATATTTATACATTACAAAAATGAAGTTGAAAATCAACTTGGGAAGAAGATCAAAGCTCTTAGGATCGATAGAGGTGATGAATATGAATCTCCTTTTGGTGAATTCTGTTCACAGCATGGCATAATTCATCAAACCATTGCACCCTATTCTCCACAGCAAAATGGTGTTGCTGAACGGAAGAATAGAATATTAAAGGATAGGATGAATGTTATGTTGATTAGTTCTGGACTACCTCAGAATTTGTGGGGGGAAGTTGTTCTTTCAACTAATTATATTCTTAATAAGATACCCCACAAGAAGACGAATAAAATACCTTATGAATTGTGAAAATGTTGAATATGTACCTAAAAATTCTTAAGAGCGTGGGGGTGTTTGGTAAAGGTAGCAATGTCTACACCAAAGAGGTCAAAATTAAGACCTAAAATCGTTGACTGTGTATTTATCGATTATGCTAATAATAGCAGTGCTTATCGATTTCTAATTCATAAATTTGAAATTTCAGATATGCATATTAATACTATTATTGAGTTAAGAAATGCAGTATTTTTTGAACATGTATTTTCTTGTAAATCGGGACGAGAGACAAATTCTATAAGCAGAACTTATGACACTGCTCAGAGTAGTGATCATTATGAAGACCAGAAAGAAGAGGATGCAGAACCTAAACGTAGCAAACTGCTAGATTATTCAAATCTTTTGGTCCAGATTTTCTAACCTATTTGTTAAAAAATGAGCTTCGAACTTATAAGGAAGCGTTGTCCAGTGCCGAAGCCCCTTTATGGAAAGAGGCTATAAACAGCGAGATTAAATCCATCATTCAGAATCATACATGGGAACTGGTAGATCTTTCACCCAGTTGTAAACCGCTTGGATATAAATGGATATTTAAGAGAAAGATGAAGGCGAATGGATCAATTGACAAGTACAAAGCAAGACTTATAGTCAAAGGATACAGACAAAAAGAAGGTCTTGATTACTTTGACACATATTCACAAGTTACAAGAATAACGTCTATACGCGTGCTAATTTCCATAGCTACGTTATTTAATCTGGATATACATCAAATGGATGTGGAGATAGCATTCTTGAATAGCGAATTGAATGAAGAGATTTACATGAAACAACCAGAAATGTTTGTTGTTCCTAGACAAGAAAACAAAGTTTGTAAGCTTGTCAAATCTCTTTATGGTTTAAAACAAGCGTCAAAGTAATGGCATGAGAAATTTGACAACACAATGATGTCAAATGAGTTTAAGATAAACCAATGTGACAAGTGTGTCTATGTTAAAAGCACAGATAAAGGATATGTCATCGTCTGTCTTATGTTAATAACATGCTCATCAAAGGTAGTAATGATTAAATAATCAAATCTACTAAGAAAATGTTCAACAAACAGTTTGACATGAAAGATTTAGGAGTGGCAGATGTTATTTTAGGAATAACAATTTCTAAAACATTTAAAGGATATGCTTTGTCTCAATCACATTACATTGAGAAAATACTTGGTAAATTCTCCAAGGATGATAACCATTCTGCGAGGACGCCGGTAGATGTAAATCTACATCTATCCAAGAATACGGGGGAAAGCATATCTCAATTGGAATATTCAAGATTATTGGAAGTCTAATGTACTTAATGAATTGCACACGACCAGATATAGCGTATGCAGTGAGTAAATTAAGTAGATACACAAATAACCTAGGGGCAAACCACTGGAAGGCAATAGTTTGGGTTCTTAGATATCTAAGATACACCCATAACTACGGATTGCGTTATACCAGATATCCAGCTGTTCTGGATGGCTACTGTGATACCAATTGGATGTCTGATACAAAAGACTCAAAATCCACAAGTGGATATTGTAGACACCCCAATTTGACCCCGCCTAATTTTAGGTGAATCCGATGATGAAAACAGGTGAAATGGTGCCTCAATACGATCCTCGGAAAGTGATCCAAGCTCTGTATTTGAAACTCTGAACCTTCAAACCAATGAAATTTTATCGAACCATCAAAACTTGCTGTCCAAGTAAGGCAATCGCCATGTTCATTGTGGCGACCGCCATAGGACTTTGAGGAAACCCTAGCCAAAAATGGCGACCGCCACCTCTCAGCATGGCGACCGCCAACTAGCATCATGGCGGCCGTCATATAATGTTGTGGAACCTTTCAAAAACATGGCGATCACCAACTTGCAATGCGGTAACCGCCAACTCCAAATGGCCTGACGTATCCCCAAAACCTGGCAGCATCTCATTGGTCGAAGAACTTTATAAATACCGTACCTCTGGTACGTTTTAAAGGAGAGAAAATATAGAATGGTTTAGTGAGAGGAATTCTGCCGAATTGCCGAGCAATTCCGAGCCTCGACACCGAAATCCTACCGAAATACCGAGTCTCCGACGTCTACCTTAAAACTTTGCTTGGATCACTACTCGAGAATTGGACAATTGGAGTTCATTCCATTGACTTGAGAATTTCCCGGCAATCTAAGTACCTCGTTTAGATCCCCAATCTTTTTAAACTCCACTTCACTCTCTTGGGGTGATCGGGTTAATATTCATTTTCAAATTCTCCAATTTCATTTATAGTCAATTTCATTTAATATATACAATGTAGTTTGTAGTTTGTTGTTTAATGTAGTTAGGCTATTTAATGTTAATTTTATTTACAGGCTATTTCAATTTTATTTCGTTTTAATACCTTGTTACATTCAATTAATTCATTAAAATAGTGCTAACATATCTCTAGCAATTATAACTTGATAATGTTGTTAATTATTATAATCAAAGCACTTACATGAAAATAGTTGTAGTTGTCAGCATTGCACCCATTTAATTGCTAATTTTCTCTTAATGATTAATTTAGTTCTTTCTTTATTAGTACTTTGTTTCTTTTATTTTTCTTTTAATTTAATGTTCTAATATTAATTACATTCCTTTTCTTTTAATTAGTCTAATTTCCATTTATTAGCATTTTATTTTCTTTTCTTTTCTTGTACCATTAATTGAATGCTCCATTTTGATTCTTAACTTTCATTTAATAGTAATATAATTTTCTTAGCATTTACTTTCTTCTTTCTTTTTCTTATAATGTAATTTTATTTTCTTTTCCATGTTTTATTTCTTTTAACTTAATGTAATTTTCTTTCAATGCATTAGTCATTTCTTTTTCATTTTTTTCTTGTAATCTTAGTTTAATGTTCTAGTTTTCATTTTTCATTTTTTCTTCTTTTTATTTTTTATAGCATTTTATCTTCTTTTATTATTCATTTTATTTTTTTTAATGCTAATGTTACATTTTCTTTACTTTCTCTTTAATGCTAGTTTAAAAGTTCTTTCACTAGAATTAATCTAATTTTTCTTTGTTAGGTTTTATTTTCTTTTAATAATAGTATAATTTTTCTCTCTAGCATTTTATTTCCATTTTTATCATTATCTTTATTTTCATAAAAAAAATTCATTTTCTATAGCTTGATTTTCTTTTCTTAGTATTTATCTTATTTTTCTTGGCCTTTTTTTATTAAACTTAAAAATCACAAAAAAGCCTTTCATGTTAGTTCTTATTTTTCTTCTAAATGGTAGTATAATCTTTGTTTTTAGAACTTTTTCATTTATCTCATATCTATTATTTTTCTTCACTTTGTTTAAAAACATAAAATGTAAATAGTGTTCTTTTAAGTAGTTTAAATAAGTATTTTTTTTAACATTTTATTTTTGGCTTAACTAGTCTTTTGTAAACTTTCTTTTATTTCTTTCTTCTTCTTCAAATATTTGCTTATTAATACACAAAATGTTTGTTATTATATTTTATTATTTTGGTTAGTTTTTAATATAAAACTTTTTACATGCTTTGCATATGATTTTAGATAATTTGACAACATGCATATTATACATATTAGTTTAGGGTTTGATCACTTTATTTCACAATTATTTGGCATATTTTGTAGCAATCATGTTTAGGTAATTTTAGCATTCTTTAGCTTAATTTCTTCTTTCATTTGCATCAGTTTAGGATTATTCTAATGAAATTGCATGAGGGTGTGTACCATGTATCATTTAGTTAGAAATTGCATGCCATATGATTTAGAAATTTTCTTTTGACACTTATTTATTTTTGAGTGCTATGTACATATTTTATGTATTTTTCATATTTAATTTTGGATGTTTTTCCTTTACTTTTATTTTTTTTATTTGCATGCATTTGAGAAATCATACTAAAGAACTAATAATGATTAGTAGAGGTCAACCTTACGGTTGGGCGAACGGGGTGCCTAACACCTTCTCCGATTCATACCTTATACCCCGAACCCTTTTTCTCTGGTTAACGTCTTCAAGATCAGTAGCCATTTTTATTTTTCTTAGTTTTTCTCAAAAATTAAGTAGCGACTCTATTTTCAAGAAAAAAAGAGTTTTCAAATTTTAGTTTTCAAGGTGTTAAAATATTTTTCTAAACATTTTTTGAATTCCTTATTTTTGAACATTTTCTAAAATGATCCCTAAATCTCAACGCCACAGTATTTTTTGACGACTCCGCTAGGGACTGATTTCCAAAATCAAATAAGAGGACTAGACTTGAAAACATCATTGGTTCTTAATAAAATTTCTCATTTTTATTTTCGCATGCATGTATACTGTTCTTTAAACCCCTTGCCTGGTCAACCTGATGCCTTGAACGTTAATCCGTTTCGAGGATTGTTGGAGAGGCGAGCAACACTTGCTGACTGTACGCTATCATAGGTGTAGTAAAAAAGTTTAGGCGTACTGTTTGATCATATCCTGCACCACTCCAGACATGGGAGGTATATACCCAACTTTATTCAAAAGGTACCATTTTCAATTGACCAAAATCGGCCTTTTGCATATAGTGAACTTAGACCCCCCAAAATTATGTGTTGTTAACCCTAATAGGATTATGTATTTTTTTCACTGTATGTTTTGTTTGTATATTGTTAGGATTGTCTTGATCAAGTTTAGGCTAGTTTTTTCTCTGAGTTCGACCCGGATCTTCTGTTATCCTTTGCTTTGGCTAGCTTTTCTTTCGGGTCATTAGTTCTATCCCGGGTCATTCTCTCTCCCCCCGAGATCTTCCCGGGTCATTAGTTCTATCCCCCTTGACATAGGCTCGTTTCTCTCAAACCCTTGTCGTACCCATGAGACTTATTTCCCTACCGTCATGTTGCCCATTTTTCCTTAAAAATTTTTTTTTAGGTTGAACCAGTCCGATCAACGTAGTTCTATTTTCCTACCGAAGTGCTGTCCGTTTTCCCGTTTTAGATGAGCATTTCCTCTAGAATTTAGTTGATTCCTCTTCTCAATCGTCTTTTTGGTTTTCAGGTTATCCTGTTATGCCGCCGGCACGAACCCAACAGGGGCATTGTTTCAGTCTCCGTGTTTATCTGCTCATGATTTACTATTTTGAAAATTTGAGATATTTGCTATCTGTTGTCAGAATGCTTGCCTGAGAGGCGTCTGATACTAGTTACCCTGCTTTTGGGATTCAGGTGTTCTCTATGAGTTTACCATTGGGCAAAAAAAAGTACAGTTAACACACGTTTGGGTAAGGTCAGGATCAGAAATACTCTGTAGGGTACCCAAACAGTCAGTTGAGATGGTAGAAAATGAGGTGAATCTGACAGCCCTAATGAGGGCAATCGCTGATATACAACGAGCCGTAGAGCAACAGACCCAGGCTCAAGTGCAATGTCAGGCACAAATTCGGCCAATTCGGGCCCGTATCCCTGTTGTGAATGGGCAGTTAGATGACATGAATTAGAATGCAGAAGACTTTTGGAATGAAAATCAGGTCCTCGATGGGCCGCAAGTTGTTCCACCACCACCACGGAACCCTCATTAGGTAGTAGTTGAGAAAGAAAGCACTGCGCAGTCTAGAGAATCTGCATTGATTGAGAAGATCGACAGGAAGGAGAAGGTCCTTAGAAAGGCCAAAGGGATTGAAGAATATATGCTGGATGTTGGAGGGCTATGTTTGTTCCCCGACGCTAAACTACCGAAAAAGTTCAAAATGCCAAATATGGAAAAATTCGATAGAACTGGAGACCCCAAATTCATCTCCGAATGTATGTTGGCACCCTCTCGCCAATGGAAATTGATGACCAATTGAAGGTTCAGCTCTTTCACCGATCTCTTTCTGGGGCAGCCCAAAATGGTTCCTCTCACTCAACGTAGCAAAGGCAAGAACTTGGGAGGATATAGCTACGGCTTTCATCAGTCAGTATAGTTTCTATGTCCAACTGGACGTTACTACCCGAGAGCTCAAAATGACTCGATAAGAGAACCGAGAGTCTTATGTTGATTTTCTGACCCGATGGAAGGGTAAGGCCGCCAAGATGACAAATCGGCCCTCTGAGAAAGAACAAGTAAGGATAGTGGTGAAGAACTTGCAGTCCCCATTGAAGCGTTATTTGATCACGCAGCCACTCTCTACATTCGAGCAGTAGTTTGATGCTAGGGTTTAGATAGAAGATGCAATCTAGTATGGAGATATTAAAAAGGCCGAGCCAAGCCAGAAGCCCAGAAGGACTTTCCCCACAAATAACTAGAACCAATCTGCTACCACCAATCTCGTGTCCCGCTCAAACGAGGTAAACCTGCTGAACCCGTCCTCTTCCTCCCAGCAGTCCAATAATGCCCAACAGTCAGATAACAGCTAACAGCAACAGAGGCCAATGAGGGTGTTGACTCCCCTCAACATTTCTTTATCCATCGCCCTGAATTGACTCGTCGAGAAAGGGTTCATCAAACCATTAGACCCCATGCCTGTACCCGATCCCCTGCCACCGAGATTCAATACATCCCAATACTGTGCCTTCCATCAAGGTCCTGGGCATTTGACTGATAAGTGCATGAGGGTGCGTCATGAGATCCAAAATCTCATTTACAACAAAGTGATTCCGCCACCATCCGCTGCTCTAAAATCGAACGTAACGACTAACCCCTTGCCGAATCATGCTAGGCAAGCTGGGATAAATTACATATCTTTGGGGGAATCGGAGGACCCAAGCCAGTACATCTGTTCAGTACACCTACCACGCCCTTATGTTTCAATAACTGAGGATCAGACAACATGCTCATTCATGATTGTTAGAGGCAATCGAGACAGGATGAAAGAATAGAATGATAATGCCTAGAAATAGTATCAACCGATAATTTAAACCTACCAACAAGAGGAAGAGCGTAATAAAGAAGATGGCTGGCCATTGGATTACCCGAGTCGACCTTATGAGTTTGGCCATGTGCTTGATGGAATCACTTTCCCCCAACTTTTTAAGGAGGAAGTGTACGTCGATGAGATGTAGTCCTACTGGATAGTAAGAATCATGTTAAAATCAGATGGAGTAGAGTGGACTGATTTTTGGGCTGCTCAGGAACAGCAAATGAATTTCATTAAAGATGACATCTGGGAGAAAATTGATAATACATGGGCTATTGAAGATGACGAGAAAAGAAGGGAAAGGGCAGCCGTTAGTGACTTAAATGATTTGTGGGCGTTTGAAAGCCCTCTGCATGTAAACGAAGTGAGACAGATTGATAATGTGATGTCAGGATTATGGGATCCCGAAGACGGTGTGGAGCACCTAACTAGAAGTGGATGACATTTTAAGCCAACTGAGCTAGAGAAGGGACAGCTGAGTAAAAAAGGGAAAGAGATAGAGCAAGAGGAGGATGAGGATGCTATATTGAGACAGTTAAAAAAGATGCAAGCCAACATCAGTATCTAGAGCTTATTGATGGCTTCGCATAAGCACGGGCAAGCTATTTTGAGGGTGTTAAACAAGGCGAGTGTCCCGATTGATGCAACCCCCGAGTAGCTCATTGGGTTGATTTTGCCAGCCGCCGAACCAAAAGTTATTTATTTTTCTGATAAGGATTTGCCCGCTGAAGAAAAAAGTCACAACAAGCAGCTTCACATCACCGTCAATTGCCTTGAAAAATGGGTCCCGATAACCCTCATTGATAATGGGTCCGCCTTGAACGTTTGCCCATTGGGAACGGCCGTCTGCTTAGGGATGAAGCTAGACCAGTTCACTCTCTGCAATCAAGGGATGCGAGCCTATGACAACACAAGAAGGGGTGTACTAGGATTGGTGTCATTCGCTGTTTCAGTAGAACCTCTAGAAACGTTGGTTGAGTTTCACGTGCTAGACGTGCCGGCCTCCTTCAATCTGCTGCTGGGCAGGTCGTGGCTGCATGACCCAAATGTCCAGGTGGTACCATCTACCCTTCACCAAAAACTTGAATTGATAAAGAACGGGACAGTTTTGACTATCCACGGAGAAAACAACATTCACCCCCCAAGAGGAGGAGAGGGCACAACTCTGTTGGAAGTTCAGCATAGTGAAGATGATGTATTACTCAGTGGCTTTCAATTTGATGAAGAACAGGCTGCTCAGATAATGATGAATGAAGAAGAAAGGTATGTCAACCCACGGGCTGTAACACTGATGAGGAAAATGTCCTTCTTCCTGGGTATGGGATTGGGACGTAAACTGCAGGGTATCCCAGAACCCATTCAGGTATTGCCGACTTCGCACCGTTTTGGTCTCGGGTATAAACCAACGGAAGAAGATTTGGAAGGGCCT
>JAULJZ010022093.1:0-15648 GCA_032270985.1 Heliamphora pulchella
AGGAACTCTATTTCTCTTTCCGATGTGAGATACCAAGATATCACACTCGATCTGCATTCTCCAAAGGGCAAAGTTCAAATAGTTGAACTTCTCGATCTTTGATCTTCCCATCGTTTGACATGTCACGTTCTTCAACCTCTGGACCTTGTTCTGATACCAAAGTATTTAGGGACTTAAGAGAAGAAGAGAACTAAGAAACACACTGAATACACCTCACGGCGCAAACCCTACACGTTAATTAAAACGTTGTTCTCGCACAAACCGACCGATCAATCCTGCGAGAACTGATCGATCAGTCTCAGGACCGATCGATCAACCCTGACTTTCGATTTCTGTTGCAGACAAACTGAGATATCAAAAGCTTCATCTGATAAATCGATCGATCTATCCCGTAACAGGAATTTTCTTCACCTCCAACAATTAAAATACACCTAATTATATTTATTTTAGTTGGATAAAATTTTAATCTTAAAAATAATTTATTCTCATATTTTATGATGTGTAGATTTTAATTTTGAGATTAGTTTACTTAGATTTTATATTAAAATAATAATATAATTTTAGTGAGAAAAAGTATATTATGTATATTAAATTAATTAAGATTAAATAATTATTCAATTAATTAACGGTGAAAACTTGGCTCAATGATTATAATATTTGATATACCATTATTTGAATGGAGCTTGAGATTAGTAATTGTCATGATGACAGCAAAGATTAAATATTAAATATAAATAAATATATTAAAAATAAAATGGAAAATAATAAAAATATAGTAAGTTGATAAAAATATATATAATCAATGGTAAAATCGAACTTGTATATTATAATATTTTAGTATTTAATTACTTAAATCTAAATTGGAATAACTAGTAGTGTTGATTAGATTAAATACTTTATATTAAATAAATATTAAAAAGATACTAAATAATAATAATAATAGTAGTAGAAGAGAATTAGTACAAACGAAATATTAATAGGAGTTTGTCATTTAAATATTATTTGAATTGAGCACTAATTAATAATAGTCTTTTATATTTGCATAATTCGACGTGACTTCGGTTCTTAAATCATTCTCTTGCGGTGCATAATTCACTATTGAACTTTAGTTGAGTTGTTTTGTATCGATTCAAATTTTAAAAATAAATAAATAATAATAATAATAATAACAAAGAAGTTAATACAATAATAGTAATAATAAATAATATACGTTCTTATGTGCTTATCTATTTACTTCTTGTATATTATAATTTGAAAATTCGGTTTTGTTTATACGTGTTCGATTGGCAAAGTTTTTCATCCCTATCTTTTTCATCAATCTAGAGTGAAGTTGTTTAATCCAAAACTCTAGTTGGACCAACCAGTTCATTCTTTTTAAGTCCAATTTGAGTCACAAGATCCAATTCTTAAAGACAAACCCAACAATCCAATTAAAAAGCCTTTTCGCTAACCCAATTCCTCTCTTGAGCCAAACAAGGCCTTGTGTATATATATATGTAATTTATCACAATTAAAATTTTATAAATCTAATTTGATGTAAATTAATATTTTTATATAGCTTAATTTAGTTAATAAAAACTATGTATACTAGTTTTTAATTAAAAAACTTAATTGAAAAACTCATGCAAAAAGACCTGTTTTGACCTATAACAATTATGTGTGTGTATTCAAACATTATAAGAAATGACTTTAAACTATAAATATAATGTGTTAATTATAAATTTATTAATTACATACAATTCTATGAAAAAAGTGACTATTTTTATAATTTAAGCTAATTTTAGTATTTTTTTAGGAATGTAGTATAATTATACCTTTTTGGATCATTATAATACCGTTATGTACTTACAAAATCAAAAATATTAGCCAATTATTGCATCTTAGCCAGCCACATCGAAGGGAAGTGGAGAAGATCTACATTTGCCTTTTTGGTCTTTTCACCAAGTATGCATGCCCATGCATTGGGCAATTCCACCACCCTTATGACACTAACATCATTAGCCTTCCACTAACTTAACAACTATACATATCAGCCATTCTCACACCCCTTTGACCGGTCATAACTCGATCAATTTAAGAGAAAAGATAGTAATGAAGAGAGGGAATAAGGAGAAGAGAATGAGGAAGAAAGGCTCTTGTTTTTCTAAGTCTAGTGGTGTATTCAAGGGAAGTTCATCTTCATCAAACCATTTTCTTTCCAACATTTCAGAACCTATTCAAGGTATAAACCATTTACATATGTTTGTATTTTACCTCTCCATACATTCTTTGGCCTCGTATATCCAAAGAGGGTGCTTACACCATCTAAAGTCTAGTTTAAATTCGTAAAAGATCCCTTCAAGAACTATCAAAGAGAAGGAAAAGATTGATAAAGATAGGTGCTGCTGTTGATCGCTCCTAAATTGAAGAATATATAAAATCTTGGTGATCTTCTCTATATAATGAATGGGAAGTTTGTTACCAAATCTGGTCTTGCTTCTTTTCTTTCTTCAAAACTCTTTCTATTAGGAGTTTTGATTCTCAAAGAATCAAGGGCCAAAGAGTCATGCACGTGATCATTTTAAGTTCAGTCTCATGAAATCCTATAGAGATTTTAAACTTTGTGCAAATTTGTTTTGGATTAAAACTTATCCTATTGATTTCTAAATTTTTCTATAGACTAATATTGATGTCATTTGCATGCACGAATTTTTGTGGAGCTTGATTTCAAGTTTTACATTTTTTCAAAATTCTACACCAAAATAACCAAAATATTGTTATGAACAGTCATTTTCAAAATAGTTCCATTTCTTTTAGAAAATTTATTTTTTAATGAAACTAGTGGAGAAAGTTGGATTTTATCATTCCAACCTCATTAGAATCACCCAAAAATCTCAAGTATAGATGAAGTAATGCTACTTTTTTCCAAGTGTGTCAGATGTGGACGTTCTGTAGTTAAAAATTATTTTATTTTAAACCACAAAGTATTTTTGATCAAAGTCAAATATCAGAGCTTTCTAACATTCATATCTATTTCTAAGAAAATTACGAAAAAATTTAAATATGGATAAATGCTTTGTTTAGATTTTTAAATTTAGTGATAGAATGTCTTCTGTTTTAAGACAGACAAGATTCTGTCCCATATTTTCGTTTCACCAAAAACTCAGTTTTAGAGGAAGAACTAATAAAGATTTTCTTCATAAAATTTGTATAGGACATTTTAAATTAGCAACCTGCAAATTTTTAGAATATTTAATGAAGTTTTACTATTTCTAAACCCCAAATTACAGAGGCTGAATTTGTAATCTCTACAGTAATATTAGTCCAATACATTATTAGAATGATCATTTAAGTGTTTAATTGTACTTATTTTATCATGCTATATGAATTGTATATGCGATTATAGTTGTGCAATAGTATTATTGTCGGTGATGTGTTTTGATATAGCATGTTAACATGGTAATGTTAGAAATTTTAGTATCTAGCATGATAACATAAAATGTAAGAATATGTGATTCTTGTCATTTCGAAGTTGGATATGCATATGCTAGGTTTTACATCATGCCTAAGATCCCTCATCAAATTCATAAGTTTATGTTTATACCATGAAATTATATGTTCACATTCATGGGGTTTGAGTTGCGAAAATCACATTAATAAATATGGCGATTGAAATGAACTCTAGGGTGTTACATTTCATGAGGTTCTTCCGTGAATCTTATTCTTTATCTCAGTGGAGTATGCTGCAGATATTTTGGGGGAGTACCCTAGTGCTTTATGCAAATATATTTTGGCGGAGTACCTCGGTGCTATATGAAAAATTTTATTTCAAGTGAATACCTCAGTGGTGAAGGATGTGAACGATTGGGAAAATTTGGTGTAGAAAATTTGTTGATCACGCACTAGACCTTGATCTGAGAATCGATGGCTCGATGTGGTGATACCCACGGCCTTGCCTCTTAGATGACATTCTTGCATAATTAATTTGACTATGAGGTTATCACTATGGCGAAGAAGTGCTTGATATCGGTCAGTAAACTAGATTTGTGCATGTTCATCGGGGTTAGAATGGCTCTCCTGGACAGTTAGACCTAAAAAGAATTAACTTAATTAACTATAGTAATTAAACAAAAATCATCATCATCATCGTGAATCTCATCGTGCATGTCGTATATTGATATTCAATGAATTACTTTGCATGTCATCTGCATAAAATACTTGTATATGTGTTTAGTTTCTACTAAGCATCGAAGCTCATAGCGTTTTATGCCAAGTTTTGACAAGTCAATTGAAGCGGCCGATGAGTTTAAGGATGAAGTTGTAAAATGGTGGCTCTCATGAGCCAAGTTTTATTTTAGACTTGTATTCGTTTTAGTTTTGTATCCCTTAATATTCAAGACCCAATTGTTTGTTCGGACTCTTTTTTCTTTCAAAATGTAATAATTAAGCTCGGTAGTACTTTTACATTCGAATGTATATTTCACTATCATTTGTTTTGCACCTTTAGTATTTTTGACGTTCTAGATATTGTCCAAAATTTAGGGCGTTAGAATCGGAGCGAACGTTTGAAATCAAAATTTAAAGAAGGTATGTTGCGCAAAATGGCAGTTAAGAATTCAATTTCTATAATATCAAACGATTCAAGAATGATTATTTGTATTTGACCCGAAAATGGTTGGAAATCTCTTCAAGTTCACAAAAATCTATTTTGAATACCAATATTCCACCATTCCAAGATCATGAAACCACAAATAATTGCTGAATATTCAATTTCCAAATATGGGATTTCCGAACCAAACAAACGGTTATAGTGATATCAATCAAGCATATGGATCCTAAAATCATGGACTAAGTCAAACTGATTCCCTAAAATCTACTAGGTTAATTGCTGGACATATTTTCAGTTTTGACCAGTTCATTAAGGGTATTTTCAACCTAAATATAATTAAATTGTTTTTTAAAAAAAAAGACTAAACACTAAATATAACTTATGGCTAGACTAAAATTCTTACATTCTCCTAAAAAGGACTAATTCTCAAATAATTCTTTTTTTTTTTCAATAAGTAGATGTGATACAATGAAAGGAATAACAGTAAATAGTAACAAAATACTGACTAAACATGTCAATTAAAATATATGTTTACTAACAAAAATAGCAATTATAGAATCACACGAACAGGAACACTCATTGTGGTGCTTGTCAGAGCTTCTTTCAGATAACTTGTTTTCGTCTTTTATAAACTTTTTTCATATGTGTAGCAATTTTTTTTTCTTTTTCATTTCTCACGTCACAAGAAATTTAAAAAGTAAGATTTTTGACTAATATTAAAAATAATTTACTAAAGACAAAAATAACTTTTATTTTTGGTTAAACAATTATTTTTTCCTTTTTTGAACTTCAAAGTTTTTAGTCCAAATTTTTTACTTTTTAATTTTCTTGTGACGAGAGAGTCAAAAAGTTAAAAAAAAAATCCTAACACAAATATTAAAAAAAATTCAAAAGGACAAAAAATAAATTATTTAAGAGAAACTCTGACAAACACCTTTATTATTTATCCTTAGCTCAACACACTATCAAAAATAGATTTCAAAACCTCGTTTGCAACTATCTTATACATCCTTTGAGTTGGATGAACGGCATCCCAGAACACATATGTTGATGGATCCGAACAAGTGCTCAAGCCCTTGCATGTGTCGCCGTACTCTATCGACCCTGTCCCACAACACCCTTTTGAGCTGTCCTTAAAACCTGTCAACTCCCACTTGCAAATGAATATTAGGGTGTGTTTGTTTGTCTAGATATGAAATGAAAATATATAAAAGGATAAAGGAATATATAATAGTATAAGATACAGAGGAATATATAATAGTATAAGATACAGAATGGGATTTAGAATTCATAAAAGATGAGGTAGAATTATATATATTATGTTATGGCAAAAACAAAAAAACAACAACTAGAAAGAATAATACAATCACCCAAAAAAAAATATATGATTTACTTGGTTTACCAAAAACTAGGATTAGTCCACAGAGTTACAGAAATTTTACTATAAAATAAAGTAATACAATAATACAAGGGCGCAAAGTTCTAACAGAAGTAACGAATATAAATACTTAAAAATGGATCAGAGGTAGAAACCAAGATTTTTTATGATGATAGTAAATCATTATAGTAGATCATTACAATGAAGATATGATCTATAAGCCTCACCACAAAAAAAAAGTCATTTAAAATCATAGTACTTTTAAAACGGATCGAAATATAGTTTTGATAGAAATTCAAACTTTAATTATTCAGAAACATGATACAATTTTTTTTTTCAAAATGCATGTGGTTGATATTTGTGTGTATCATCTTTGAAAATCCTCACGAGACTAAAACTTATCCACTGGAGGTAATCTAGAAGTTTAAAAGCTTATTGCACACGTTAAGTGCAATCGTGTATCTTTCGAAAGCATGTTTTAGTTAAATTAGTTTAATTATCTTTTATTTTTACTTTGCTCCATGACTAAAAAAGTATAAATTGGAGGGTGTAGTAGGTGCTTAAATGTGCCATTTAAAGCCTTAATTTATATTATCGAAGATCTCATTTTTATGTTAATAATTCAGTTTTTTGTAATATTTACAAAATTAGCACAAGAGAAGACAAAAAAGAAAAAAATATAATAAAATGAAGAAAATAACAGAAAAGCAGTCACTGGCTAATTCCGTCCAGACAGTTTTTAACAAAATGGTTTGCATCCAGACGAAAGGCAGAAATCATGATGTGCAAGATCAAGACCTTAGAACGCAGTGTTGTTATAAATAGGCAGCTTATAAGACAAAATTGATCATCATTCATCTTAGAGTTCAAGGAGGCACAAGAAAGGCGACAGCTCCCTCGAAGGTCTTCTAATGGAGCAAGTGGCTGGAAACCTTGGTCAATTAATTAGACCAACCAAATAACCGTTATCCCCAATTGTCTCAACTCCTTTGTCCAATAACGGCTACTAGCCAACTTCCATACTTTCACTCTTTTATGGAATGACACATGTCACATATTCTCTTTAACTAGCAATTACTCATTTTTCTTTCTCCAGCTTGCATAGCAAACAATAACTAATTCTTTCAACAATTGCCATGTGTCCCATTCTATAACTATTTGCTTATTTTTTAATCCATGCTCGCCTATTTTACTCCCAGTCAATACAACTCTCTTTTTTTTCTCTCCTCACTTTTATCCCACACCGCTACATGTTGCACCTCTTTTTAAATCATTAACTGCTACATTTTTTTTTCTTTCTCTAGCCACCACATAACATTTCAGATGTGGTCCCAACAATGTCTCCCTCAAATACTATTTTTTGAACAAATAAGAGTTTTTGGATATAAGACCCTTTTACTGAAAAAAATTGATACTAACAAAGTTGTGAAAAAACTTAAGCAGTTGGTTAGTCTATATTTGAGTGACATTTTCATTCTGAAAAGTTTTAGAATTGTAGAAAGTTCTTGAAACCCATTCTTCTATTCAGGTCTGTATTCCATCCTATAAAGATTCAAGAACTACAGAAAGTTCTTGAAACCCTAGCTTTTGTTCAGACCTGCACTGATATGAACCGACTTAGATGCAAGCCTCCTTAGCCTTGAAGTAAATAAATGTAGGTAAATACTAATATGGAAGTATGTTAGAAAACTTGAGAGCACTTTAAGGAATGTTCTGCTTTTCTTCTTATAGTTCAATGTGAGCTTATAGTTCAATGTGAGCTTTTGCAGGACAAGTTTTTATCGTGTATGGCCTCCTTTCCAGCCAGGTAGGCTTTTAGCCTAAACAACATGGCCTACAAGGTTGCGGCCTTCTTAATTGCTAATGACTTTTTCCTATATGTGCTTATCAAGGTCTATAGTCTTTACTAACCAATGAAGAATCAATGGCTTTATCATACAATTTAGCTTCTACGTGATTTATAGAGGTCAAAAAGACCATTAAGATGCCCTGAGATATGAAACTAACAGAGAAATCATAAATTTTCTCTATCCCGTCTTTTTTCAAGACAATAACTAAGGGCAACACTTTAGACCTGGATGAGAAAGTTTTGGACTTGGATGGATTAGGAAAAACTTTTAGATTTCCTCCAATTTGCTATCATTTCCTCCACGTCCCCTTTCATGGAAAAAGTTGGTCTTTCTTTGGCAAGACAAACACCATATTGCAAAGCAGTTTGGTGGTTGTGATAAGAGCCTTGATTTTGTTGGAACCCTTTCTTGTTCCCTTGTCAACGCTAGAACTTGTTTGGTCCTGGCACTTAAGCAGGGTGACCTGGCGAGAAGTTAATGGTTGCTCCTGCTTCTATTCCTTATGTTTAGGCTTTTATTCTGAGTTGCTTCTAGGCAGGAAAAACAAATGTCAATTTTTCTTCTAGGCTTTAGACATATCTTGCCCTTTTGATGCTTTAGGCTCCCTTTATCAGGACCATCGTCATGTGAACTTAGCAAGGATGGACCAAACAACCCACTTCCTTGGTAGAGTCAGTTGGGGGTTAACCATCTTGGTCCATTCGTAGGCTAGTTCAGTTCTCCATAGGTTTTTGACTCCCTTATTATCTTCGGCCACTGTAAGTCAACGGGTTGAAAGGCCAACATCTTTAATTTGTTCTCAGGCAATAATGGCTTCTTGTTGATTCTAATAATCTTCTGATCCCACCATTCTTTTTGCTATGATGGTGAATCTTTGAAAAACTCATCCAATCTGTTCATAGTTTCCTAAGAGGATTTCCTATAGATCGACCTACCCACTAGTCCGAGGGTCAGTCAAAATTGCTCCTAAATAATATCCATCATCTGGACCATATTCAAGGGCAAATTTTGGTGTTGTACAAGATTGACATTTCCAAAATTAATCTAATCCTACCCTTTAGTTCTACATTGGTTGCTATGAACAAAGGGTTCGGGTTCCTCCAAGGGATAAGTGCATGGCCGATGAGAAGAGAGGAAAACATTGATTGATATCATTATTTTCTCTTACCTCCTTTCCCTCCAAGGGATAAGTGCTTGGCCGATGGGAAGAGGGAAAAATGTTGATTATTGTCGTTACCTTCTCTTACCTCCTTCGGCCTACGACGCATGATAGCCCTAATCTACTCGTCAAGATGCCCCATAGCTTAGAACCATTAGAGGACAATCCTCGATGAAAGCTGGTTGCACTTGAGGAACCAAGACAGGCTGTTTCAAAGCTTGTTAATCTGCTACAATGCTATTTACTCCTAGGACTTAGTTGGTGTAAATCCTACCACCTTCTCGTTAAGTAGCATCGTTATTTGTTTCATGGATTTACCCAAATCCTAAATTAGGGTTGACAAGGATTGACACAATGTCTGAGAAAAGGATTGAGATAGCTCTCAATTAGCCTCTGAAAAATAATTTTGCCTTTGAAAACAAAGAAAACCTTTTTAGTTCGATTTGTGCATATGGATTAAATAAAAATAAGAACAACCAAACCACAATCAAAAGACTCACAAGACAGCAATTTTTACGTTAAAAACCCCAATAAGGTAAAAATCACTGGACTTAACCAAGTTCGAAAGACTAGCACCATATGAAAAGTTTTGGTTACAAGAACCCAATTAATTCCTCAACCTATTGCTAGAAGTCTTCTTGTTGAATTCTCGTACACCAAATTGTGCTCGTCTGTCGTCGGAATCCTCCTTCGGTCTTCTTCTCTTGAGAATCCTCTCAAGTCGCTAACATGTTGTTGATCTAGTCTACTTGCAGAATCACTATGAAGCTTCTATGATATCCTCTAGCAATCTAATAAGTTTTTTTAAGTCTCGAAACTTCAAACCAACAACCCTCAAGTTTTCTCACGCACCCTCTCTCAATGCTACCTCACAGAATAATGAAACCTAATGACTATTGCCGAACCCTAGTACACTACTAAAGATGTTTTTCGCAAAAAGACCGATCGAGCGGTCTAATCACCGCTTGAGCAGTTGTGAACAACTTGCAGCCAGTACTTAACCTTGGACACCTGTTTTCTGCATATTGAACAAGTATACTTCCACAGGCAAAAAAAATATTATATCCTAAAACTAGAATTAGTTGTTGCGAATTAGCGAAACATAGGAAATGTCAAATATAAACACAAGGGAAGAATAGTTTAACAATCTCCCCCTTTTTGGCAATTCGGTGACAAACAATCACGCAAGTTCAAATTCACAATGAAAAATCATCATAACCACATTCACACTACAATTCATATCTACCATTATCAGAAATCACAAGCACAATGAAATAGATATATATCATAAGATTCCACATCCATTTAGACATCAATGTATCAGTAATATCATCATGACCAACCAAAAATCAAAAAATAATATATCAGCATCTATCAGTATCTATCAACATATCTCCCACCAAACCAAAAATAATATATCAGTAGTATTTAACAACCACACCAACCTATATTTCTCCCCATGTTTGGCACAGAAGTTGCCAAAAAAAACAAGAGCAAAAAAGAAAAACTGTTCATATAGCTAACCATAAACTAGATAGCAACGCCTAAGAAGGGAACCTGAGAGTAGAAATATGAAAAGAACTCATGTTGCTCCTTGCACAACGCTTGAACATCATCCTAGAGAGCCTGTTGTACCGCATGCACATCTCGAACATCCACGCAAAGAAGGCTGATTTCTTCCTCGATACGAGACACCAGCCCTGTGGAAACTCCCCCTCAAGAAGGTTAGTGTCTAGATCCAAACCAAGCTCAGCATCCTTAGCTGCTGCAACGCCCGAAGAAGAACTTGCCACATGTTTAGGTTTTAGAATGTGCGAGTCACTTTGCTTGAGGGTGGTTTTAAAGATGGGCTTGGGTAGAGGTTGAAAAGACTCAATCTGGGCATTCCTATCCTTGAACCTACGATGTGGGTTGTGAAAGGGACCAGGGGTGGTGCGTTTGACTCGCTTGGGGGCCATAGGAACAAGAGTGAAACACAAACACACCACTGACACAAAAAGGAGAAAGCCTAAAAATGGCAGAGATTAAACACTAGGAACCAAACTAGGGCAAGATGGACTATTTGACATGCACCACAAACACAGTTCAATGGGCTACCCAACTTGGGAACTCCTCTGATCAACTCTTTACTTGTAATTTTTGACAAATCCTTGTAATTGACATAACCATGTCTTCGATGCCACAGTTTAGCATCATAGATCTTGACAGAATTACAAGTCTCAACATTTAAAGGAATAATACTATTACAATTGTCAGATGTTCTAACACCATGCATGACAGTTTTCTTTTTGTCTAAAATAATGCAGTTATTTTTTAAAAAATGCACCTCATGATGAGTGTCACACATCTAACTAATGCTCAGAAGACTTGCCTTTAAACCGTTAACCAGAAGAGCATTCTCCCACTTGGGAAGTCCTGGGGCAGAAATAGAACCATTTCCCAATATTTTGGTAGAGTTATTATCACCAAAAGTCACCATCCCACCATTATAAGTACCAAAAGTATCAAATAGGGATCTGTCACCTGACATATGACGAGAACAACCACTATCCAAAAATCACATATGTGAGCTTTGAGCTCTCATAGTAGTCTGAATCATATAAGCTTTCTGATCTCTAGACCGAACCCAGACTTTTCTAGTTCTTACAAGAGCCGACTCTCTGGGATGTGTTATAGGTCTTTTAGGTTGTGAAGGTCTGTCAGACTCAACAGAATAGCTCATATGAGGCAAACCATGCAACCTGAAACAATGTGGTTTAATGTGACCACTCATACCACAATAATGACAAATAGGTACAAATTTCTTATTTGACATGGATATACGAGGCAACAACTTACAATGAGGACGAATGTGACCCAATGTGCCGCAATGGTGACAAGTAGGACGAGAGCTAGATTTTCTTACCTCACCATGTTGTATGGTGGCCTTACCTATCGAGCTTTTCCTACTTGACTTCACTTTGGTGAAGTCATCATGTTCATTGCTTTTGGAATTTACCCCTTCAACTTGCTTGGCTTTTACAAATGTTGGGGCTGCAGGTGTCTGAATTGACTGGGTTGCCTTAAGTTTTTTGGTGGATTGCCTATTTGTTGAAGTGCCTACAAAACCCAATCCGGCTCTGTTACTTGCTGCTTTTGATCACCGAGTAATCTATCCAATGCAAGTGAACCTACATTCCAACACTTGAGAGTAGCATTAGCATTATTCAATTGATTCTCAAGTTTAGTTATTCGACTCTCTAACTCAGACATTCTAGAAGATTTATCATCATTTAACAGTATGAATCTTTCCTTATCTTGTTTACAGTTTTACAAATTAATACACAAGATATTCAATTCACTTTTCAAGTCTTCTTCTTTTGCTTGAGCCATCAGTAACTCTTTCATAAGTTTCTCTTTCTCACTTTCACTTATTTTAAGTTGAAACAAAAGTTTTGCACATTTTTTTATCAACACGTAGCTTTCTTATAGAGCTTATCGTAAACTACTTGGAGAGTGTCACTATATTCCTCTTCAATAATTTTCACATTTGATTTTTTTTTTCTCACCTTCACTCACAGTCTCATTTATATCAATTTCACTAGACTCCTTGTGAACAGATACAACAAAAGCTATAACATAATCATCATCATACTAGTCATCATTTTCGTCACTCAACTCGAGTTCACTTTCATTATACCAAGTTACAGTAAACACTTTTTGTCTCTTTTTCATCTTGTTAGGACATTCCTGAGCAATGTTTCCAAATTCTTTGCACTCATAACACTGAGGGCCAAAGTTTTGAGATTTTTATCCCTTTTTGTCAAAGAATTTAGGTCCATTATTAAGTTTATCGTTCCCAAATTGCTTCTGTGATTTATCGTTCTAATTAGGCTTCTTGTTTTTCCAAACCTTTTTAAACTTTTTAATGAACATAACTATCATCTTATGATTGAATTCATCATCAGAATCACTTGCAAACTCTTAAGCTAAGGTGAAAGCTAAATTTTTTGAAGCCTTATAATTTTGAAGATTTAGCTCGTAAGTTTGCAAGTTTTCAACCAAACTTTCAACTGTAATAGAGACAATGTCTTTGCTTTTCTCTATTACAGTGACTTTTGGTTGGAAGTAATCGGGGAGAGATCTCAAGATTTTTCGAACAATTTTAGAGTTAGAAATCTTTTCACCAAGATTAAAAAAAGCGTTAACAATGTCACTTAACTTAGCATAAAAATCGTCAAACTTCTCGTCTTCTTTCATACAAAGGGTTTCAAAGCTAGTTGTAAGACGTTGAAATTTATAGATTTTTACTGTTTGAGTTCTTTCATGAGTGACTTGAAGGATGCCCCACGCTTTTTTAGCCAAGTCATAGGTGCTTATTCTACGAGATTCTTCCTTTGTGACTTCGCTAAAGATAGCGTTCATTATCTTACTATTCTACCTGACATTTTCAAAATCTGTTCTTTCCCTTTTAACCGATGGTTTAGGGACGGTTTCACCGTCAAAAATCATAGTAGGATATGCATACCCCTTAGTGACAGATAACCAAACCCTCTCATCAATTGACTTAAGAAAAACCCTCATCCTGACTTTTCAGAAATGGTAGTTAGACCCGTCAAGAATAGGAGATCTACCAGTGGACGCACCTTCTTTTCGATAATCTATATGTGTAAATCAAACAAAAAATAGGATCTACAAAAATCCTACTCTGATACCAATTGAAAATTAATTTTTCCTTTGAAAACAAAGAAAAACTTTTTAGTTTGATTTGTGCATATAGATTAAATGAAAATAAGAACAACCAAACCATAATCAAAAGACTCACAAGTCAGCGATTTTTACGTGAAAAATCTCAATAGGGTAAAAATCACAAGACTTAACCAAGTGCAAAAGACTAGCACTATATGAAAAGTTTTGGTTACAAAAAATTCTTACAAAATCCAGTTGAATTCTCAACTTATTGTTTGAAATCTTCTTGCCCAATCCTCGTAGATCAAATCCGTGCTCGTCTGCCATCGGAATCCTCCTTCGATCTTCTTTACTTGAGAATCCTCTCAAGTCTCTGACATGTTGATTTACTCTTCTTGAAGAATCACTGTGAAGCTTCTATGATCTCCTCTAACGATCCAATACTTCAAGTCTCAAAACTTTAAACCAGCGGCCTTCAAGTTTTCTCACACACCCTTTCCCAAAGCTGCCTCACAGAATAATGAAACCTAATGACTGTTGCCTAATCCAAATACACTACTAAAGATGTTTTTTGCAAAAAAAAAAATCGATCGATCGGTCTAATCACTACTCGAGCGGTTGTGAACAATTTGCAGCCACTACTCAACCTTGCACACCCGTTTCCTACATATTCAACAAGTATACTTCCACCGGAAAAAACATATATATATATTATATCCTGAAACTAGAATTAGTTGTCACGAATTGCCAAAACATAAGAAATGTCAAATATAAACACAACGGAAGAATAGCCTAACTGCCTCCAAAATGTAACCTTTCATGCTCTTAACCATGGTTTCCAAATCAATGCCCTGGGTCTGGCTACATTACGATTTAGCTTCAGAACCTTCTGGGGATGAACTTTCAGTAGTCTGGCCAACCATACCTTTTCCTCAGTCTCTTCCTACCAATATGCTTCTGAACAACATTTGGGTCCCACTGGCATGCCAAATAATTATTGGTGTTTCGTGCTGAAGATCGTTCAAGACCCTTTGATATATCGCAGGCGTGCCATTTTGATTAGGTTCAATTGTGTTGAGTATTGTGCCAAACTTAACTACTAATCAGGCCGATAGTGTGTAGCCCGAAGCAAAAGCTACTGGTTCAAATTTTGCTTCAACAAATAGGATTTTCAATAAAATACCCAGTGTTTTTGATAAAATGACAAAAATAAACTCACAAGTAAATACGAACGAAGTTTGAAATAAATTCGAATCGAATTTACTAAAATCAACTGGAACATAAACTAGAACTGAATTTAAAATTAATGCTAAAACAAAGAATTTGAATTGAATGATAGTAATTAAAGATATAAAAAATACAAGATATGAAATTAGAGGAAGCTCAGGGCGTTGATGTGTAGGTGATGTGTGTTTTCTTCTTTACTTCGATGCACAATTAATAAACCGATTAAATAATCGTTATCTCCAATTGTCTCCACTTCTTCCTCCAATAACGGCTACTAGCCAACTTCCACTTCTTCCTCCAACTTCCACTTCTTCCTCCAATAACGGCTACTAGCCAACTTCCATGCTTTTAATCTTTCTTAAAGTAACACATGTCACAAGTTCCCTTTAACTAGCAACCACTCTATTTTCTTTCTCCAACTTACATAGCAAACAATTACTAATTCTTCCAGTAATTGTCATGTGTTCCGTTCCATAATTATTTTTCTATTTTTTAGTCTATGTTCACCCATTTTATTCCCAGCCAATAACAACTCAACGTTTTTTCTCTCCTCACTTTTATCCCATGATACTACATGTTACACATGTTTTTAAATCGTCAATCGCTCTCTTGTTCCTAAGAATCTCCAAAATTCTTTCTTTCTCTAAGCGCCACATAATATTTCATATGATGTTCAAGCAAGAATATGTAGGAAGAGGCAAAAAAATCCCCAAGCTTGAGCAGTAAAACGGAATAAGTTACAAGGTTCAAGTCTTGGGTATCGAATTTTTTAGTATTT